>VMBQ01002370.1:130755-143040 GCA_007657795.1 Dreissena rostriformis
TGTATTTGGTTGTATTGAACTGCATTCAATCCATTGTTACTGTTTCATTTGTATTTAAAGAAGGATTTGACATGTTGGTAATGTTGAGTCATATATTTTCGCGGTTGTTGAAATGGTTGCACAATGGATACAATTCTTTCTTTTGATATTTTAATATCTTGAATTGTTTTAACTCATTACTAATAAATGCACTTAATAATGTTTGTGCATGATTAACTTGCAGCAGTCACAGAAAGCGTGGGAAGAAGGAGCAAGCGAGTGAAATCCATTCAGTTCCACAAATTGGTAATTAAACTGTGTGTTGTGTACTATGCAATGTTCTTGTCATGTGATATATGTTTGTTGCTTTGTATGTTTGTTATTATTTGTATTGCAAAATAATGTTTAAGGTTCAGGTGCAACTGTAAAGCCACAAGAACAAAACATATTATAAATGTTATTATTAATTCTAGGATATTTAAATTAATAATAATATTATAGTAATTATTATTAATCATATGTCTTAATATGTGTATTTGTATATTTTACAGATTGGAGCCTTGACGTTTGATGCTCTTGAGTTATCTGTGAATCGAATATTCTAATTATATTGAAACGTAAAACTAGAACAGTCTTGAGTTATATAATCGTCCTCCTGTGTGGTTAAGTAGCGAAATAACCACAAAGTTATAATTCGTGTACTCAAGTATTTTAGTTTAGGCAAATGACATATTGTTGTACAATACAATACAAACTGCGATAATGATCGTGTGTAGTCTTTATTGTATTTATATGTATATTCGCAAACATTGACATTTTTTTTATATCATCGCCTTTTAGCACTAATCGGAAGTCAATTGTAATAATGTAATAGATGCCGAGATAATTTGACATTACAACGTTGCTCTTATTAAATTAAAATGTTATGTACGTACACACGTCGCATTTAATGCCACGTAATGCAACGTTATCGGGATAACCTTAAATAATGTAACCTTTGTGACAAAAACGGTTATCCAGTTAAAAAAGACATGTTTTCTTTTAGTTTTCTAGAGTTCTTGACTTAACTTAAAGACTGACCTTTACGTTATTTGCAACCATCATATTCAGACAGTTTGGGTTATCACGGTGGTTGCATTGAACTTTGTATCCTTAATGTTTTACAATGGAATGGGATCACATTTGGCAATTACATAACGAATAAAGGGAATATGTTTTTCACGAAATGCTTTTTTGAAATATTGCATTTTTAGACGGTTAGACTGTGCGTAACACGGTTTCTAAAAATTGACAAATTATCAAAAAACGATAACAATATTAAACATAAAACGTTCGATGTGAACTAGCACTTGTTACCTTATTATTGACAAATGTGATCGTTAAACATATACTATGAAAATGCGATATTTTGATTTTTGTTTCATTGATTGAATGTAACTGACCTTAATACTACTCAATTGTTTATGTTCGAACAAGAAGCATAAATGCAGTAAGAAGTTGAACATGTTTCATCTAGGTCATCATTCTTCTGTCACATGTGGAAATTAATTATCTGCTAATGATAAAACATCATTCATGTTTTAATCATTGACAGTACATAAATAAGCTAATCATCTGAAGCCTAAATGTTCTTTTTCAATTAACCCGTTCGACCACCATTCTTGATGCCACCCTACACCTTTTATGTGTAGCAAACATTCGAATTCACCTGTCAAATGGCATCTTTTTAGAAGAAAAAAAAACACTTAAATTTGTTAATGACAAACTAAAGCCACCGATTAAAAAACTGAAAGTTTAAAAAAATACGAAGGCATTTGTTTGCTGTTAACAATTTTGAAAAATGTTGGCTGCAAGATACATTAAACAAAGGAACTAGTAAACATACGTTTCATTATAATTTCAGAGAACATTCATATGCTTCTCGTCTGGAATATTTTGAATATCAGAGGATGCTTATTGATGATACGCTTTGTCAATGGATCGGTTAAGGGGTGTTGCGGCAGTTTTGGTGAGTTGTTTCCCAATAATGTATATTGTTAAAAAATAGACAGTTAATACATACAAATATTATGAGAGAAATGAGATAACAAATAAAGGATCACCGACCCTTTTGTAGTTCTAAATGAACCGATGCCACACACGTACCGTTATCACAATGATAACATCATTGTATGGCGATACGTTCACCAGGCTTCCTTGCTCCTCCTGCTTCATCGGACACACCACTGGAATCGTCTGTTTCAGATCGTATTGACGTTTGTTTTATAGGGAATCACAGTGCTTTGATTGCTTTTCAAACATCCCAGGAAAACCGTTGTCTTTCTCTCTTAGCTGTCTTTATACTTCAATGAGTATTTACCAGCATAAATACATGTGTGCACCGGATGAGACAGCGAACCATACCTCTAAGGCACAGATAGTTTTTAACCACATTATACCAGGGTTCCTCCTATTTGACTTTAAGCCCGGTCCAATACCTCCTGTGCAGAAGCACCCATACTTTTGTTTGTGTTCGTCTGTCTTTTACTAACCGTAAATCCCACCTACCCTGCCTACATTTGGCTTCACTGGTTTTGCTTTCGCTTTTCACGAGCACAATGTTTCATGTCCAAAAGTGCGATTGAAAAGGGTAAGTCTAGTCTAGTATTGCATATCAACGCATTTTATTACCACATCGATGAAACCTTTCTCACGAAATTCTAACTTAAAATGACGTCGGTGTCAACTTCAGCTACCGAGACTTCAAACTAAACATATTCCTGCCAATGCCCAGTGTCATCCTTGTTCTTGTCTTCATCCTCAGTGCTTCTCCAGACGCCCCATGTACTGCCTTGTTACACTTATGCAATGGCGTCTGTTCACTCGCCTGAAGCTGTCCACAAATGCCGTCAATGTTATTGCAAAGAACTGCACCGAAAATAATAGTCGCTTCCCATGGGCGGTTTGGGTTTTTGTGAAGCTCTACATCTGGCGACTTTTTTAAGACGGTTCTTAGGGCACTGTCTCTTTAGATCCTTCTTTGAACCACACATGTAGCATCGCAGATTATTTAGACCTCGTGTGGGTCTATACGCAGGGCTTTGACTATCATCATTTCTCATACGCTGATCAAAACTATGCTCAAGCATTTCGACTACCATCTGCAGCTTCACGGTCTGCTTCCACCTTCTGAGACAATCCATAAAAATGACCACCATACAATGTGGCTTCTTCAATACTTGAAGTAATCAGTCAAAACCTTCCTCGCATAATAACAGCACAAACCGTTTTTTATATTGTTTCAGGAAAGTGGTTGGTGATCACGTGCTATAATTATAATGACTGCTTTTCTGTTCATGAACATGAAGAAAAAGAAATGGATGAAGATATGCTATTTTAAGTGCTACTTGTTTAATTTTGTTGAAAATATGTTTACGTCACAATGATGTCCTAGTTTCCAACTGCAAATATCATCTGAAAGTGTTAATGCTCTAATTGACACGGGTTTGTGTTTGTATGTCTTTTCGTTTGCTATGACACTTGTTTGGTGGTGTGCACCAACTCATAGTTTGCGTCAGATACTGGACGATACAATCTGATTATTCAATGCCCCATAAATTACCGAGTTTAGAATAGGAGATGAAAACGTTAAGCCAGTATTAACATAATTAAACTTATAAAGACTTTAAAAAATGTTTGTTCCATATTATTTTGCAGAACCAATACCGTACATGTTATAAGCGAATACTTGTTCGTATAATTTGGTTCATCATGTAATTGATCATCTTGAAAGATCGTAAAACTGGTTTAACATTTAAAAAACATTCGTACAATCTTGAAACAGCGTTGTAAGGGACATGTTCCATTAACAAAATACTATTGACTTACCATTCACGTTAATCCTCCAAAAACATATAACGCTGGTGAGTTTCTTAAACTTGTCTGGTAATATGAATAATATTCGTGCGCCTAATATTACTGATAAATGAGATCAGGGTATAGCACCTTGATCAAAGAAACAAATGCATTCGCTCAATGTGCTAACATAATAAATAAACTAATGAGAATGAGTGTGTAATGCTTATCTACTTGTTATATGATTCAAAATCTCTAATTCTTAAGATTCCGCATTTTTAAGAACACCGGTGATATGATCATAAATGGACACAAGGCTTAAGTTTAACTTCCTTATATTAAACCCAAAGTTCAAAACAAAATTCATTCAATTTCACAGAAAGGCGCATTTAACAAACTAATGCAAGAAGTCACTAATTGACATACTGATAGATGATATGATGTATCACATTTTAAGATTCATATCATTTAATAGACAAGAAACTATGTTAATTTCAAATCCTGAGATTCGTATCCGTTTATTAGAAATAAATATAAGAGATTCACCCCAAACTGCGTGTAAGCTAGTAACATGCATTCACGTTTGGTTTTGATTATTAGCAAATCTTGATTAATACACGATATAAGAAAAACGAAACTCCTGAAATATTTTCGGGAAGGAAATTATTGCTTGCATCGTTTATTTTTTATTCATTATTTTATGTGTGTTCTTCTTTATGAGTGTTGACACTAGAGTTATGCAATTATGACAATGATTATTCAACACTTTATGGCATAATACGTAAAAGCATGCTATAACGGCGTTTTAATAACTACAGCTTAAACATAACCCTAACACGAGATACTTGCACTATACGACAACATGTTAACGCTCCGAGAACAGCAACACATAAAAACGAAGTAAACCCCCAGAACATCATTTAATTTTACTTGCACAAGTTACGATACACCACTAAAACATACCATTTAACATTTAAACACACTGACGCATTATTATATCATCTAACCGTTAAACAGTCTTATATTAGTCCGATCTGTTAGCTAACAATTGTGAAACTCAATGCACCGCTTATGTCGTGTTCTGAGAAAACTAGGCAAAATGCATGTGCGTAAAGTGTCATCCCAGATTAGCATGTGCAGTCCGCACANGCGCCCATTGATCATGTACTCGACGATACCCGTAGACGTACAGTACGGATCGTCCGGTCTGGACACGGGGCATGTGTGGAGGAGCGCCTCTACGGTGGAGCAACACCAATGCGTTCAGCTCTTCAGACATCCGGTGCCGTTCACGCGGTCGTACACGTAGGTCGTTATACAGTTGATGGACGGCTGGGCCGGACACGCGGACGGGGGCTGATTGGAACACAGAGCTGCCAGTGGGCAAAAACAGAGGACAGTTTAAATGTCTGCATAATATTTAGCTTCATTCAATACTGATTTTTTGGCAAATACGTGTTTAAAAAACAACACTAAAATGAGTGAAACAAAAAAATACTGATCTACAACTGCATTTTATTATTCTGATACTAAAAAGATATTCTTTTGTTTGAGTGCTGTTTTGTTTATTCATGTTTTTGGTCCTGTCTGTGGGTGTGTATCCGTTAAAGACAATTAACGCCACTTTTTTGGTCGTATTACATATGGTTCTTTTAAAGCAAGGTACTGACATGTTGCTGAACGATGCGGACTTTAAATTGCACTTAAGTTATGGATATACCGAATAAAAAATCGTTACTTAATTAATTGAGTCTTGCTCTGTGAAAAGGGGGTTTAATGCATGTGCGTAAAGTGTCGTCCCAGATTAGCCCGTGCAGTCCGCACAGGCTAATCAGGAACGACACTTTCCGCCTTAACATGATTTTTAACATTCAAAAAACATTCGTACAATCTTGAAACAGCGTTGTAAGGGACATGTTCCATTAAGAAAATACTATTGACTTACCATTCACGTTAATCCTCCAAAAACATATAACGCTGGAGAGATTCGTAAACCTGTCTTGTAATATGAATAATATTCGCGCGCCTAATATTACTGATAAATGAGGTCAGGGTATAGCACCTTGATCAAAGAAACAAATGCATTCGCTCAATGTGCTAACATAAGAAATAAACTAATGAGAATGAGTGTTATGCTAATCTACTTGTTATATGATTCAAAATCTCTAATTCTTTAGATTCCGCATTCTTAAGAACACCGGTGATATGATCATAAATGGACACAAGGCTTAAGTTTCACTTCCTTACATTAAACCAAAAGTTCAAAACAAAATTCATTCAATTCAGAAAGGCGCACATAACAAACTAATACAAGAAGTCACTAATTGACATACTGATAGATGATATGATGTATCACATTTTAAGATTCATATCATTTAATAGACAAGAAACTATGTTAATTTCAAATCCTGAGATTCGTATCCGTTTATTAGAAATAAATATAAGAGATTCACCACAAACTGCGTGTAAGCTAGTAACATGCATTCACGTTTGGTTTTGATTATAAGCAAATCTTGATCAATACACGATATAAGAAAAACGAAACTCCTGAAATATTTTCGGGAAGGAAATTATTGCTTGCATCGTTTATTTTTTATTTATTATTTTATGTGTGTTCTTCTTTATGAGTGTTGACACTAGAGTTATGCAATTATGACAATGATTATTTAACACTTTATGGCATAATACGTAACAGCATGCTATTACGGCGTTTTAATAACTACAGCTAAAACATAACCCTAACACGAGATACTTACACTATACGACAACATGTTAACGCTCCGAGAACAGCTAAACATAAAAACGAAGTAAACCCCCAGAACGTACCATTAATTATTCGATTGACATGGAAGAAAAACATCATTTAATTTTACTTGCACAAGTAACGATACACCACCAAAACATACCATTTAACCTTTAAACACACTGACGCATGATCATATCATCTAACCGTTAAACAGTCTCATATTAGTCCGATCTGTTAGCTAACAATTGTGAAACTCAATGCACCGCTTTACCATTGACATCCGTTCAAGCAGCAATAAAACTATTCAACTTATCATTAGACCTTCATCATTCATGTGCATGGTTTACTCGTTCTGAAACAATGGTCGTTCGGACCAGACGCGTTCCCGTACAACCTTGCTTACCACTAGGACCTTACGTGGCTTGCTCTTAATGACTAAATATACGATGGTCAACTTGGTTAAATGATGCAGATAATTATTTAGGTATAATAATATTACTCCTTTTACAAATAATTACAAAACAGAATGTATAATATTCATTGTTCCGTAGTAAACATCATTATAGAGATGTTGTTCGTTTCAGGAAAGTTACACAGTTAGAACAAACGCATATCTAGTAGAATTGTGTTATGGAATCCATCCGATGAATTATATTACAAAAACACCCATGTCTTAAAAACCCAATAAGAGGCTGAACAATCAAATTTACCACTAAAATTTAACACCTAAGTATACAGCTGACGTTAAACCCGTTGACCGCCATCCATTGGTTGCAACTCCTCGCCATCTTGGCAATGTCTGGCGCCCCGCTTGGCACGCCCGAAGGCGATGGATGCAGCGTTCTCGTCGAACGTGCTGTTCTTGGTTTCCGACACGAAAATGACGATGAAGAAAATGGCAGCCAAGGATTACGATGAAGATGAAATACGTGTAGGACTCGATCGCTTTCTGGAAAGTCAATATTTTCTGGTTTTATGAAGTGTAAAGTTTATTTTACTTTTTTAACTGGACGTAATTGATTCAATTAAAACTTTGTCGTTTTTCAGATATATAAGAACATAACACAATATTGTTAAGCAGCGATATAAAGAGTAAATACATGTGATGAAAATTTGTATCGGTTTGTTCAAGCACAATCTTGAAATATCCGTGCTTTTTAACAGGTCAACATTTAGATAAAGGTACAGATCCAATTGAACACAATAATTTATAAAGAAAAATATAACGACAAATCAATAACATTACCTAAAACAAACGGAAGGTCAACAAGTGGATAAAAATACAAATCCATTTGAACGCAATAATTTATAAAGAAATATATATGAATACGCATCATTGACCATTACATGAATGAAACGATTTGTGAACATGAGAATGAAATAACAGATTAAAAGTGTACGCAATAATTCAAAAATAATATATGACGACGCATCATTGTAAATTACCTGAATGAAACGGAAGGTTAACGTGAGGATGAAGTTACAATTCCAGTTGAAGGCGAGGGCGAGACTCATGGCGGCAGCGCTGGGCTCTTGGCAGTAGATTTCACCGCAGACGATAAACGGAATAGGGCCTGTTAAGGGAAAAATAATCATACAAATTTATCCCGGCATATGGCGTGAATTGTCAAAATAAAACCAAGACGAATTGATTCAGCTTTACTTCAGCATTGTCGGGATAAATCAGTCACGCGCAGAACAATGTCATTTTTGGTTATTTGTATGACACCATTTGATGTTTATCGTTTTTTTAGCAACATTTTGAGATTGTAAAAGACTAGATGTTTTTATAAATTGATGGAATAAATCGAATTTCAGATAAGCGTCGAAAACTGGCATGTTTATTTATTCGGGCTCGTGGTTAAGGGTTTCTAAGCCACGCTAAAGAATTTGTAATATACTAAACACTAACCCAATAGCTATTTTATCTGAATTACTGATTACTTACACTCAAATACAGGAACAACAAAATTCAAGAAATATTATCATAAAGGGAAATGTTTGCTATAAGATTACCAGATTAAAAGCGTAAGTGTATTATGTTTATACCTGAACACGTATTTATGCTTTATTCAGTCGAGCAAAAAATATATATAATCGAGATGAACAGAATATCAGTACATAACTTTGTACATTTTATTAATTACCTAATCCTAATATTTTACACGCTTTTTACAATAACATTTGTTTAATCGGCAAAATCATATTGCGTCAAAACTAAGAAATGATGGTATTAAATAGTATTATAAGAATGCATAGTTGGTTGTCATCAATGTACATTTTGCTTTTTACTGATAAGGCGGATTGGTCATTAATGTTAAAATTTGAATTAATTCAACTTCATCCAACTTTATCTTTTTAAATAAGTATGTCTCAAATGTTGACGTACCTAATCCAACTGCAAATCCAATAATGTAGGTCAGCATGACGATAATGCAAACGATTCCTAGAGAGGCCCGGGAGTCCTTGAACACAGGGAAGTTTCAAGATCAAACATTGTGCATAAATATTAAATGCACAGTCAAATAGGACCTGATTGATTCTAAATGATGAAATATATTCTAAATGATGAAATATATGATTTTATGAAGTATACATAAAATGAAACTTCGGCTGCAACAGCAGGTGATTTTTTTACGAAGAATGGTAATTCGAAGACAGTATGCAATTGATGATTTACGAGAATGAACCTCTAAGAACAAGTATTAAGTTTTAATGCACTGACCACACATTCACAGCTTTTTATGGTTTTATTAAACTGTTAAGTAATAACTAAGAACTGTATAAGTTGATGCCATTGCTAATATTCAAAGAATAAACCACTAAGAACAATCTACACTTTTAATGGACTAGCCACACATTTACACCTTTTTATGTAAACTGTTTACTTAGAAGCCATGTGAATCGATGGATTGTCGTTCACGATGTTCGTGTCACATGACGTACCTGATAGTTTCCGAACTGGAGCAGCGACAGACAGACGGTGAGGACAATAAAGGAGATGACCATTCCACACATAGGCCAAATAAGCAGAGGTCTTCTACCTAGCTTTTCCATTAGAGGTACCTGTAAACAAAAACAGCCTGGTTTTAAACACCGTTTGATCCCCAGTTAAAAGATTGAAAGACTTCAGTTGGCAATAAGAGTTTATCGCTTTGTGATGTAACTGGTATATGTCTTTTCTTCTGTAAGGTATGCCGATGCTTTTTTTGAAATTTACATACTGTACATGGTATTTTCTACACAGTTGAACCAATTTAAATGACTTAATGAGGTATATTGTGTTGTCTGTTTTGCACTGTATTGTATCGTAAAATGTTCATTCGCCACATAGTAGAGGGCCTACTGATATTAAAAGTGTATTTCCTGAAAGTGATATTTCTGTTGTTGTACTTAAGGTATGTTTCCATGTTGATTTCATATATATATCTTACTGGTTAAATGTAATGGTTTAGAATACTACTTTATGTACAAGCGTAAGTATTCACGTTATAACGTTTGGCCATACTTTCATGTTTAAGTGATGTGAGGTTATTCCTCAGCATCCGTATATAAATAACGAGTGGATATTAAAAAGATCGCTTTCCGGTTAGCTTTATGGGTCAATATTAACCATATTCAGCCACTGTTTATTTAACGGTTTTGAGGTGTGTGTTTTTTTTATTACAGTTAAAGACTGTTCTCTCTTTATGCTCACTCCTTCTAGAAAATATTAAATATAATAACTACAATGCCCCGTGAATATCATGAACCACAACACTTCTTACCTATCATATGAGTCTCGTTCTGTGTAAACTGGGCTAAATGCGTGTGCGTAGGGATCATAGATTAGCCGGTGCGGTCGAAACATGTGAGTCGTGTTCTGAGAAAACTGGGCATAATGCATGTGCGTAAAGTGTCATCCCAGATTAGGATCAGGAACGACACTTTCCGCTTTTATGACATTTTTCGTTTCAAAGAAGTCTATTCTTAGCAAAAATCCCATTTATGCTGAAAGTGTCGTCCCTAATAAGCCTGTGCGGACTGCACAGGCTAATCTGGGACGACACTTAACGCACATGCCTTATGCCCAGTTTTCTCAGAACTCGAGACATGTATGATTCTTCTACACACTACCCTTTCGATCAACTCTTTATGCACAAGTGATTAATGAAATCAATTGTCCACGCCGTATTACTGATTTTTATGACTACATAGTTTATCTAGTCATATTAGTATCGATTGCTTTTAAATAACTCCTATTTTACTGGAAACAACATCTGACACGTTGTGTTGCTCTTTTATTTTTGAACGCAACATACATATGCCAACTGTTTTTAAGATGTTTGAATTATGAAAACGAAAAAAAAAGCGTTCATGAGAACTGTTTCATATGGTTCCAATTTCACAAGAGATAAATTCCTTGTTAGGTTTAACATTATAAACTATAGCTTGTCAAACAAAGAACCGCTCTTTATCATATATTATTGATTTTTTGTTCAAATCAGTCACATTTCAAAACAAAACAAGAGACTTAATCCAGACTTTGTTTAAATCAACTTGATGCCGCATCCACATGTAAATGTGGTCTATCTATGATAATAATTCAAACTTTACTATTTACAACGTAAAAGGCTTGTTACAATGATTTTGTGTATGGATTGCATCACATATATCTCGTAATTAGCTCTCCTATTTGATGACTGTCACTATAATGTCTATCTGGTTTATATTGGTATAAACCAACCCTTTTCTAAAAACACTTTACCGTCCGCACTTGCTGAAGTATTTTGGAATGTGATCAAACGGTGCCACTCCTTTGAAGCACATTTGGAAAGAAAAGTGTATGCAAAGATCTTGTTTCGAAATATAGGACTTCCTCTGTTTAAGGTTGGTAGTGTCGTAGTATATTAATGCAATTTACGTTATAGTAATAATTATCGTGCGTTTAAGTTTAACAATTATAATCTTTGTATTGTAACGTCATGTATATAGTTTTGGTTTTTCAATTAACGTACGTGGTAGACTTTCAAGCGATTTGATGATGATGCAATAGTAATGGAGGTATATAAATCCCACACGGCATGATCACGCGCATAAATCTCGGTCATATATATATATGGGCGCCAATGTAACCCAGCCAGAAAAATCCCCGACTGCCATTGAACCCGGGACCTCCCGGTTGCAAGGCAGACACTCTTCCGCGTCGCTATAAAAGCTAGCTCATGGGCAAGGCAGATATATATCTCGAAATAGCATATAACATTCTTTAATAAGAAAAAATATATATATTGGGACCAGTTTTTAGACTGGTCAAATAACAATTTTCATTAAAATGAAAAAGATTCCTTATTATCTATAATAAATCGAAAATGCATTCTCTAATAAAAAAAATATATCGGAAGTCTGGAAAATACGTGAATAATTTAAACAGCAGTAAAATGCGGGGAAAAATGACGAATTAGAACAACAAATTAACATACCGTGAATGGCCGTACTGTAGCGCGGAATAGTATAGTCAAAACACCCGGTTTCGAATCCTGTAGTAGGCATTTTTAATTCAGGGTTTATCAATATGTTTTTATTTATATTTTGTTATAATTTTGGATTTTTTACATTGTTTTTTTTTTTTAATTTACATTGTTTTCATACAGTCACATTATAAACTTGAAAATCTGTTAATATTGCCCTTTGATGTTATACGTGGCATTGGTATCCGGTATATTGGTAAATAATCAATCAGTTTA
>VMBQ01002371.1:0-10255 GCA_007657795.1 Dreissena rostriformis
CAGACGACAAATTTCCCAGCATGCAAAGGGTTAACAATCACTTTTAATGTTACCATGCATCAGAAAAATTAAACATTATTTATCTGCTGATAAAATTGATTATACAGAAATTATTTTAATTCTCATGTGATCATCCAAGCATGATGATACAACAGACTCTTCTTATTATTATATAATTAATGTAATTCATTAGTCATCCAAATTATCAAATAATGCACTTGGATATCATGTTCACGATTTCCCGATGCCTACATAGTTATGATTGTGATTTTAGTTGAATGGATTTACATTTACATGCGCTTGTACATTACCACCTGTTATCACATGTTTTAAAAGTACACCTGTGTAATCTCAAATTTTTTTTTCAATTATAATTGATATAAATAATCTGAGCAATAAACTTTATTCTATTGTAAATGAAACTTGGTTGCATGCTTTTTCTATCCTACTACATCCAATTTTCAACTTAGATAAGAACTGTTTTCCTGATAAAGATAACATTGTTGGGGTCCTAATGTTTACCGGTACATGGATTTTTACCTATTGNAAATCCAGTTTAGGCGGAAAGTAACGTCCCGGATAAGCCTGTGCAGACTGATAATTGGAAAGGGTTAGAAAAAGGGGACAGTTCAGGTTTGCACAGCACAAACACAGATACTAAGAGCTGATTATGGAACCCCTTATATAGGGTGATTATACAGGTACTTCCAGCTTGCGTAATTGTAAACAAAATAACACAATGACAAGCTAAATGAAGTTATTTCCCTCTTAAGAAATGCTAAATTTAACTACATGACCAACTAAATGAAAGGCAATGTAGGGTGGGGGTAAGAAGGGAAGGAGGGACCCTTTTGGTATTTATGTTTGATATATGGTCAAAGGAAATAATGGTCTTGATTTGGAGTTTTGGAGTTTACAAAGAAGAGTTTGCAATGAAAATGGGTATGATGTGAAATAACCACCATTGATATCCCCTTGCTAATATAAGGTAAACTGTAAAATCATGCAATAATTGCTAGTATGAAGAAAGGTCACCAACAATACTTTTCATCACAAAGCTACCTTTATGATCAAGGCTCGTATTGATCAACCCATTCTAAGATTTAAGTAAAAAAAAAAGAATATTCTTAAAACAGTTATGTTGTAGAACTACAAACAAGTTAAGTTTAGCATGACATTTAACATATATAATTACAACAGTCTTCAATTAAAACTGTTCCTTATTGTAACAAGCACCATTTTCAGCATGTATAAATTCACACTCTGGGGTTTGTTTTCTTGGTTCTGAGTCGGTTCTTAATTCTTAAGTCTGAGACTTGGTTTTTGATTCAGACTCTTATCCACAAAGATCTGCAGAGATATTGTCATATGGTTTCACAAATCTTGGGTTGTTTCATCAATACATGTAGGTCTTTTTATAATAACATGTTTAAATATGCAAATAAGGATGGGACGTTGTGTATTTTACCATTTTGTTAGCAGGAATCATTGATTTAGAAAGTTTGATCTGAAATGTACCACTTACATTTTTCTTTCGTGGCATGACTTAAGGACTACAACTGAGGTCAGATAACAGAAATTTCTTCGGTAAAATATTTTTCTTTAACATAAAGTTTTGTATTTTATTTCACAGTAAAATAAATATCTACATAATTCTAACTAATTATCCACTTATTTTGAACATGCCAGTCACTAAATTGTATGTTATTTTAAAATATCATATGCCAAGGCTTGGAACTTAAGCAAATGCATACTGATATTAAGATAAAATGATGCTGTAATCCGGAATATGGCCCAAGGGAAAGAAACTACTGTACATCATCCTTCACCAAGCATTCCAGCAACCTAATGTAGACTTTGTTCCAGGGCTCAACTTCGTGGGGACAGAAATAGTCCCCGTTAACATCAAGGCTTCCCAGCTTTCAACTCTGGGAAACATTTTTTGCATAACGTTTGATTAAAAGATCGATATCCCTTCTCCCTACAATTTGCAATTTTTTTCTTTTCCCACAGTCTAAGATGAGCCCTCGGTCTAGTATCACAAACATCCTTATGTCAATATTCTGACTCAACTTGGAGTTTTTACATTATTTGATATTCAATTGCTGATCATGTTTGAAGAAGAATTTGCAAATATTCCTCTAGCTGAGATTTGAGGTTGTTCATGAGATAACCCACAGTCTCAGTGCTCGGCTGAGAGGAAACTTAAATGTGTCGTGTTCTGAGAAAACTGGGCAAAATGCTTGTGCGTAAATTGTCATCCCAGATTAGCCTGTGCAGTCTGCACAGGCTAATCAGGGACGACAATTTCCGCTTTTATGGAATTTTTCGTTTCAATGATGTCTCTTCTTAGCGAAAATCCAGTTTAGCCGGAAAGTGTCGTCCCGGATTAGCCTGTGCGGACTGCACAGGCAAATCTGGGATGACACTTTACGCAAAAGCATTTTGCCCAGTTTTCTCAGAACACGCCACAAATCTCATCTTCTGTGTTAAGCTGAAAAATTGAGAATGTTTGTGATACTACCCCCTGATGTTAAATGATTAAAATATGGGTATATGGATACATGGGTAGCACCCCAAAGCTGGGCAAGACATGTTATAGTGATTTCATACGTACCATGTTGAGACTGAGGAGGGTCACAGGCTGGTCGGCCCAGGCCTCATACACACACACTGAGTGCCACTGGGTCTGAAATGATGGGTCACCGTGTGAGAACTTGGTTTCGTTAACAAGCGCAGCAATAGTGTCACCGTGTGAGCACTTGGTTTTGTTAACCAAAGGGCAATTAAACACTGTCTTTCCACTTGGGTTCAAGAGCATAAATACTCTCATAATCAGTTAAGTACTAAGGTTAAAACAAAATGCGGAATACATTATGCTATGTTAATTTGGTAGTTCCCGTGATAATATTATTTCATGATATTTAGTGATAATTTAAATCTTTGTCTATAGGAAAACCAGTAAGTTTCATGTTTGAAATTGCATTAAATGCAGATGTACACAAACAAAGTACCTGAAAACTACAGAGAACATTTACAAGACAAAAGCTTAATACCAGGGCTTTCATTCACTTTAAAAAAAAAATGGAAAAGTATGTAAATCATTTCCTTACACGTTCTAGTACTTTGTTCCTGTTAACATTATGGGACTTTGATGGCTGCACTTGAAAGTCCAGTGACAAATGAATTATATCAATAACTCAGAATTAACCCTCACGCAAGTATGTAAATGTTAGCAATGTGCTTCTTAAAGACAGTGAATAAACCACTTACTGGCTTGGTGATGCTGTTTGTGTTAGCTGGGCAGTCTACTGCAAGGAGGCCTGCAGAGGTGCCAGAGTTCATACAGGAGGACTCAATGGCAGACAGGGTGATGTCGTACTTGATTCCCTTCACAACCTACACAATATCAGGAGGAAAAGTATCATAGCAGTGTATAACAAATGTTACTAAATTCCGGGCCTGTATTCACTTAAGTTTAAGAATAAACAAGAGCTGTGTTTGTCAGAAACACAATGCCCCCTACTGCGCTTTTTTTTTACCTTTGACCTTAAAGGATGACCTTGACCTTTCACCTCTCAAAATGTGCAGCTCCATGAGATACACATGCATGCCAAATATCAAGTTGCTATCTAATTCTTTAATATTGCAAACGTTATGACCAAGGTTAAAGTTTTGTGACAGACACTCAGAATGACAGACAGACAGGCCAAAAACAATATACCCCCTCTTCTTCGAAGAAGGGGGCATAAAAATATTCTTAAAACTGTAATGTTCTGAATATTCTTTAGTATTGAGTCCAACTTGACATTTGACACCTCAAATTACATCATTCTCTATAGTGAATAGTGTGTTTATGACATAAGCCCCTTTTAAAGCATACATCTTTTCAAACTCTGAAGTAAAATTTCTTGGGTCTAAGACTTCTTAGTCTAAGAGATGGGGGGTGAATAGGGGCCTTGGCTGGGTCCAAACAATATTTTTGTTGTATTTTGGGCAACACGACTCTATGTAGCAAAAATAGCATTTGCTTTCGATGAAAACCATTTTAATTGGATTCAATAACTAAATTGTTGAGATGTTTGCCTAAAGCACACACTTAAAGATACTTATTTGTTGGTCTTGCAAAGCGATACTGAAATTGAAAATGACCAATTTCGCATTTTTGCTTCACAGCACAAAACTTTTACAGCTGATTAATATTTCAAAATCAAATACATGCTTTGGCCTCAGTATAGGAAAACAATATTCACAAAAACAGCATAGAGCATGATATAGGAAACCTTTTTTCAGCAAAAAATGTTTGTTTAACAGAGAAGAATGTCCATGCTGTACTCACCTGGTACCTAGCATGAACATTGGACTCGACCACACGGAACATGGAGTTTGAGCGGGCGTTGACGCCGTCAATGGTGGACTTGACACACTTCTGGAATCCCTCGTCAGACTGGTCCGTTACTGGTTGCCAGCCTTCAATGAGATGGACTGGTTTAGTACAGTTGATTATAACATACATTGTAGTTAATGTTACAACAGCTTAGAATTCCATATTTCATTCGTAAAAAGTTTTGCCTCCCTGGCATATTTTTAGTCTGGATGAATCCTTAATTTGTATATAACAGTATACTTAACAGAAATTAGTAAAGTTCCCACAAACTGCAATGACATTTTTTAAATGGTTGAATAGTATAATAGAAAAAACTTTGAGGGAAAGAAAAGGCAACCAAATGATTTTACTTCCATGTTGAACATTATCCCCCATGATTACCTCCAAGAAGCTGTCGGCCTGCCACTTCACAGTGATCTGACTTGACCTGGTAGGTGTGGGACCAGCTCTGCTCATACAGCTGAAGGTGGCACACGCTCTGAAAACAGTGACAACATAATATACAGTTTTGTAATTAAATTAGTTTCATTACTTTTTTTTCAAAAATACGAAAATCTATTTGCAAGTCTCTTTAATAATTATTTACTACACGTATATAAACTTATTCACAAAGAAAACTCACTCCATCAGCGCATTGGAGGGTGTATTTGTAGTTCGTCCCACTGACAATCTGTGTCTGCACAGCTGTTATCTTACAGTTGGTATAGTCAGCGTTCAAACCACCCAGTTTGGCAAACTTGACCAAGACGTCAGCATAGTGTTGGTCAGATGGGTCCTGAGTGGTGTAGCCACCGACCAGCTGGCGTTTAGCACCAGCCTTCAGGTTGCAGGAGTCAGCGGTCACCTCGTTTGTCGTTGTCCAGCTTTGTACGAACAGTGTCAGGTGACATGTGTTTGAGCCCTAAAATCATTAATGACACATTGAGATATAATGGAAAACAATATTAACAGTATTACATGTACTATTAACTTGTTTAGCAAGAAGTTATTGGATTAAATTACCTCCATGTGATTTAATATAAAATTCAAGCAACAATAAGTCTTTGTTTGTCGACAGTGTGCAAAAAAAATGCTCAACAAGGTAAATGCTTACCATCTGGATGGTGTACTTGTAGTTGATTCCAGCTACAACCTGCAAAACAGTATCAAATATAATAAATTACAATAATTTTGCTGCATATGATATGAGTGACTACTTTGTAATTTAAATGACTACATAGAATTTCAATGATAATGAATATAAATTATAAAACACAATAAGTTACTCAAATGAATACATTAACTTTATTAAAATGATCACATCCATCCTTGCATAAATCTTTCCCACTCAGTAGCAAAGTGAAAATTGCTATATCATCAGTATATGCAACCATAATAAAAGTTATAAAACCAGATCAGCCTGCGAGTAACTCGCAGTCTCTTCAGGTTTTATGCTGTATGCTGCTCCTCAGTATCAAAGGTTAAGAAATTAAGCCTTTTAAACTTAAAACTAGAAAAAAGGTTTTTAATTTAATTTGATTTTCTAAGGATAACAAATGCTTCAAAATGCATATTTGAGCGGGAAAAGGATAAGTAGTTAATTTCTGTCATGTCAGCAGTTTAACCCATGGCAGACAAATCTGGTATGGGATTTTTCCTTTATGACCATTACCTGTGTGGCGACCTTGGTGATGAGGAGTCCATTCATGGCATCCTGCTTCAGGAGTCCTGCGTCTGTGAAGGTGAACAAGAGGTCAGTGTACTCGGCCTTGGTCGGGTCCTGCTGGAAATCACCGCCCATCATGGGGTGGGTGTTCTCTACAGCGTGCGCAGGCTGGGCAGCACAGATATGCTTGTTGACTGTGTAGGTGTTGGTCCACGATTGAACGTAGTACTGGATGGTGCAAGTCTTTCCTGCCTGTGAAAACAATTAGGTATGAAGAGAGTATTAGGAGACAGCCACAATGCTTGATTATTATTTGCCTTGCATGACAGGTTCAAAGATATAATTATATCAAGATATTTTATGTGTATTAAAAAATCTGGTTTGAAATAAAATATAATTGTCATTTCAAACAAAGTATTGTTGGTTTACAATATTTATATTGAAACTTTTTTACTGAGTTAAATACTACTACTACTTACATCTTCATATCTGATCTTGTAGTTCATTCCACTGACAACCTGGAAAAGAATTAAAACTCATTTTTAATTTTGCAGCAGTTTGCATTGCTTATTGCTTTCTTTTCTACCCCAAAATAGGTAATAAACTCAATCTTATTATTCTAAACTTGAACTGGATGTTTTAAATTATAGACTTTTAGTTGTTTATATTGTTCCACAATATTTTGTGGGTGTCTAGAGTTGTAGTATTTGATGTCCGTGAACATGTTTTGGTCTTGCACAAACGTTTTTATTCATCACAGCTGAAAGATTTGTCATTACAATGATGGTGAGGTTCACATGTAATTCCAACGAGTAGGACAGAGAATAATAAACTACAGCAGCGTTTGTCCTCACCCGTTAAGGATGGTCCAAAACAAGTCAACTGGGAAAATAAGCATAGTTTTCAACATGCTTTAGTATATATTTTTTCCCTTTTGTAAGAAGCTATCAAAGAGGATGTGCAAGGTAAAGGTACAGAAGGAACACAAATTGTCATGAACAATGTTCATTTTAAATAACAAAGATTTGGTTCCTAGGATTCTGTGAACAATTCTTGTNAGTGCCACTGGGTCTGAAATGAAGGGTCACCGTGTGAGAACTTGGTTTCGTAAACAAGCGCAGCAATAGTGTCACAGTGTGAGCACTTGGTTTTGTTAACCAAAGGGCAATAAAACACTGTTTTTCCACTTGGGTTCAAGAGCATAAATACTCTCATAATAAGTTTAGTACTAAGGTTAAAACAAAATGCGGAATACATTTTGCTATGTTAATTTGGTAGTTCCCGTGATAATAATATTATTTCATGATATTTAGTGATAATTTAAATCTATGTCTATAGGAAAACCAGTAAGTTTCATGTATGAAATTGCATTAAATGCAGATGTACACAAAAAAAGTACCTGAAGACTACAGAGGACATTTTACAAGACAAAAGCTTAATACCAGGGCTTTCATTCACTTAAAAAAAAAAACTTTAAAAGTATGTTAATCATTTCCTGACACTTTCTAGTATTTTGTTCCTGTTTACATTATGGGACTTTGATGGCTGCACTTGAAAGTCCTGTGACAAATGAGTTATATCAATAACTCGGAATTAACCCTCACAAAAGTATGTAAATGTAAGCAATGTGCTTCTTAAAGACAGTGAATAAACCACTTACTGGCTTGGTGATGCTGTTTGTGTTAGCCGGGCAGTCCACTGCAAGGAGGCCTGCAGAGGTGCCAGAGTTCATACAGGAGGACTCGATGGCAGACAGGGTGATGTCGTACTTGATTCCCTTCACAACCTACACAATATCAGGAGGAAAAGTATCATAGCAGTGTATAACAAATGTTACTAAATTCCGGGCCTGTATTCACTTAAGTTTAAGAATAAACAAGAGCTGTGTTTGTCAGAAACACAATGCCCCCTACTGCGCTTTTTTTTACCTTTGACCTTAAAGGGTGACCTTGACCTTTCACCACGCAAAATGTGCAGCTCCATGAGATACACATGCATGCCAAATATCAAGTTGCTATCTTTAATATTGCAAACGTTATGACCAAGGTTTAAGTTTTGTGACAGAAANAAGTTGCTATCTTTAATATTGCAAACGTTATCACCAAGGTTAAAGTTTTGTGACAGACACTCAGAATGACAGACAGACAGGCCAAAAACAATATACCCCCTCTTCTTCGAAGAAGGGGGCATACAAATATTCTTAAAACTGTAATGTTCTGAATATTCTTTAGTATTGAGTCCAACTTGACATTTGACACCTCATTCTCTATAGTGAATAGTGTGTTTATGACATAAGCCCCTTTTAAAGCATACATCTTTTCAAACTCTGAAGTAAAATTTCTTGGGTCTAAGACTTCTTAGTCTAAGAGATGGGGGGTGAATAGGGGCCTTGGCTGGGTCCAAACAATATTTTTGTTGTATTTTGGGCAACACGACTCTATGTAGCAAAAATAGCATTTGCTTTCGATGAAAACCATTTTAATTGGATTCAATAACTAAATTGTTGAGATGTTTGCCTAAAGCACACACTTAAAGATACTTATTTGTTGGTCTTGCAAAGCGATACTGAAATTGAAAATGACCAATTTCGCATTTTTGCTTCACAGCACAAAACTTTTACAGCTGATTAATATTTCAAAATCAAAAACATGCTCTGGCCTCAGTATAGGAAAACAATATTCACAAAAACAGCATAGAGCATGATATAGGAAACCTTTTTTCAGCAAAAAATGTTTGTTTAACAGAGAAGAATGTCCATGCTGTACTCACCTGGTACCTAGCATGAACATTGGACTCGACCACACGGAACATGGAGTTTGAGCGGGCGTTGACGCCGTCAATGGTGGACTTGACACACTTCTGGAATCCCTCGTCAGACTGGTCCGTGACTGGTTGCCAGCCTTCAATGAGATGGACTGGTTTAGTACAGTTGATTATAACATAGTTAATGTTACAACAGCTTAGAATTCAATATTTCATTCGTAAAAAGTGTTGCCTCCCTGGCATTTTTTAGTCTGGATGAATCCTTAATTTGTATATAACAGTATACTAAACAGAAATTAGTTAAGTTCCCACAAACTGCAATGACATTTTTTAAATGGTTGAATAGTATAATAGAAAAAACTTTGAGGGAAAGAAAAGGAAACCAAATGATTTTACTTCCATGTTGAACATTATCCCCCACGATTACCTCCAAGAAGCTGTCGGCCTGCCACTTCACAGTGATCTGACTTGACCTGGTAAGTGCGGTAAGTGTGGTAAACTGTGTGGAGTAAGCTCTCCTCATACAGCTGAAGGTGGCACACGCTCTGAAAACAGTGACAACATAATATACAGTTTTGTAATTAAATTAGTATCAAGACTTTTTTTTCAAAAATACGAAAATCTATTTGCAAGTCTCTTTAATAATTATTTACTACACGTATATAAACTTATTCACAAAGAAAACTCACTCCATCAGCGCATTGGAGGGTGTATTTGTATTTCGTCCCACTGACAACCTGTGTCTGTACAGCTGTTATCTTACAGTTGGTATAGTCAGCGTTCAAACCACCCCATTTGGCAAACTTGACCAAGACGTCAGCATAGTGTTGGTCAGATGGGTCCTGAGTGGTGTAGCCACCGACCAGCTGGCGTTTAGCAACAGCCTTCAGGTTGCAGGAGTCAGCGGTCACCTCGTTTGTCGTTGTCCAGCTTTGTACGAACAGTGTCAGGTGACATGTGTTTGAGCATAACAATAATGTTAAATAAAGAATGTCCGCAATGTAAATGGAAAAACATGTAATTGTTTTCGTTGCCTTATTGACTAAGACACACGTGAAAACATTGCAAGTTGGTGCCAGTACATTGACTGATTCTAATATACAATCTGCATATTTTTTTTAATTAACATGCCACATCGAACAACTGTGATATTCGGTATTGATTGTTTTTGTTGGAGTTGTGAATGTAAACGTATCGACCTTCATCGCTAAAGGTACACAATGAAATGAAATGTATAAAGATAATAAATTGTTACAATGGTGAAATATATCACCAAGTGGGAGACCCTTTTATTACAAAATTTCAATTGTAAAGGACATGTCAACACTGTACACATCATTGTAATTTCAAAACAACAATACATTTACAGAAGAATCTTAAATACATGTTCATCGATTGTATGGCTGAGGGTTCAAACTCTACTGGGACTTTTGTTTCTGTACTGAACAAATAAGTTACAT
>VMBQ01002371.1:30326-65770 GCA_007657795.1 Dreissena rostriformis
GCGTCTGACATCTTTGAGTCTACTATTTCAGTGGATTGACTGAGTCTGACATCTTTGAGTGTTCTATTTCAGTGCATTGACGGCGTCTGACATCTTTGAGTGTACTATTTCAGTGGATTGATGGCGTCTGACATTTTTGAGTGTACTATTTCAGTGGATTGATGGCGTCTGATATCTATGAGTGTACTATTTCTGTGGATTGATGGCATCTGACATTTTTTAGTGTACTATTTCAGTGGATTGACGGCGTCTGACATCTATGAGTACGCGTGGCCCCAGAATCCGGATGCAGATTTCTACATGCTGCAGGAGCAAATCTCCATTTTTCTGGACATCAAGTCCTTCAAGAGGAAGTACCCAGGTATACCGGTGTAGTGCACTTCTCATAAACATGCTGAGTTGAAATATTACATCACAAAAAAGCCATTATTATTATCAGCCTAGACTGTTTAATAAAGTTTCTGTACTCACAAAATCTTACTTGCACATGTTTTAATATGTCTAAAAATAGTTTATCACATGCCATACCCTGTTTCCCATGTAATATAACCATTTTTATATTACACATGTGTAATATACTTTTTAAGCAATTTCATTGGCTAAGTATTCGTTTATTGACCACTCGCATTTTGTTATTTGGCTGAAATGACGTTGCAACGTCAAATGACGTCACGAAATGTAAACAACATTCAGGATTTATCATTATGTTTGCGTAAATATTTATTTCATTTGCTCATTAAAAAGCATGTGATAAAATAGATCTGACACTTGTCATATCATAGCATATTTTATTAAACTCGTCCAGGAAATTTGTTAGTAAGCTCGCCAAAGGCTTGCTTACTAACAAAATTCCTGAACTCGTTTAATAAAATATGCTATATATCTTAATCAATTTTGACACAACAGATATATTGCCCAAATGCAGTTTCCCCAATATGAATATATCTGAAAATTATGTTAAAAGTTTGTATACTCTTCACTTGCAGATCTGTTCCGGCGAGTATGTGACAAACATGAGAAAGATTTCCTCAGGGAGTGTGGAGTGGTTTCAGAAACACAAAGTGACCTAGGTTAGGCAAATATGTCTTAATGACCATAGATAAAGATGGTTATGAAACCAGATTTTTACGCATTTAAGTAGCTGTGAAAGACATGCATACATTTGGACTCTGTTGTCATTAATATGCGCTCATTTAAAAAATGGCCGTATTCAGTGAACACCAGAGCGGACAGTCGGGCAGCATAGATGGATTAAAAAAACTTGCCTTAAGTGATCAGTATGATGAGACAGCGTGTCACACACAAGAAGCAGGTCACTAGGTCCAAGGTCAAGGTCATAATTCAAGGTCAAAGGTAGAACTAAGGGAATTTTGTACTTGACACTTTGCATAAATTTGTCCAGCATGGATGGATTTTCATAATACTGAGACAGGGTCGTGTGCAAGAACCTGGTCTATAGGTCTAATGTCAACGTCACAAATAAAGGTCACAGGTCAAAACATAGTCTTGAACAAATTAAACAATTTTGAAATGACTTTACAGCGGTTTCAAGCATTCTGAGTGGTGCACACTATGATTGAGTTGGAAGGTCAATGTAACAATTTAAGATCAAAGGTTAATAAGACAAATCTATTGAGAATTTGTCTTTACTTGAAAAAATACTGATGGGCGTGTCTTTGTGTTTGAATGTATTTTTCTTCTGACTCGACTACATTTAAGCAAAGGGTACAGTTAAAAAGTATCTATTGTGCTGATCCAAATGATAATATTGCATTTCAACTGTTTTTAGCTCACCTAAGAACACTGATGTGCTCATGGTGAGCTTTTGTGATCACCTTTTGTCTTTTGTGCATCATGTGTTTTAATTGTTTTACCTTGTTAACTCTCTAGCGGCTTCATTTATTGACCAATCTTCATGAAAATTGGTCTGAACATTTGTCCCAATAATATGCTGGCAGAGTTTGAAACTGGGTCACTTGGGGTCAAAAACTAGGTCACTAGGTCAGATTTATGTCTAAGCTCCAAAAACATGGCCCCAGGGGGGGGGGGGGCAGTTTTCCATATATGGCTATAGTGAATGCTTGTGAACATGCTAAAAGTCACATGTTTTGCCCAATCTCTATGAAACTTACCCAGACCCAGAACCTCTGTTCTAATGATATCCCTGAGTTAAAAATGGTTCCGGTCCTTTGAAAAACATTCCAGCCATATGCAAGGGGCAGTTTTCCTTTCATTACCATAGTCAAACCTTGTGAACACTTAAAAGCAGCATGTTTTTTACCTGCTTAGCATTACACTTAATAAAAACATTTGTTGTAATGATATCTCGGTGGTGTTTTTAATTGTTTTCGGATGGAAAGCAAGAATTTATTAATTGGAACATCACAAAAGCTGCTTTAGACCATTTCAGATCCTTTGGTTCTCAGGTGAGCCACATAGGGCCTTTAGCCCTCTTGTTATTTTGTCTTTGTTCCCAGGTTTGACAGCCCTGAAGGCAGATGAAGTTCATGAACTGATGAGTAGAGACTACCCCGCCAAGTACAAGGTAATAGGGCTGCCAAGTACAAGGTAATAGGGCTGCCAAGTACAAGGTAATAGGGCTGCCAAGTACAAGGTAATAGGGCTGCCAAGTACAAGGTAATAGGGCTGCCAAGTACAAGGTAATAGGGCAATTAAAGCGTGATCACCCTTCCCATTATAAATTTAAAGGTTGATGAAATCTGACTATCCTGCAAAATACAAAATTAAAGATAAATGAAATTGGTACCACCCTGCAAAGTATAATGTATAGCTAAATGAGATTGTGATTACCCTTTGAGGTACATGTATAAGGTTATAGGCCAATGAAATTGTGAGCAAACATGTTGAGTATAAGGTAAAAGGCTAATGACATTGTGTTAACCTTGCCGGGTAAGGTTTTCACACTCTTCAAATAATATAGGAGACATTTTATGGTTAGTTCAAACAACAGTTTGAACTTTGATTTAAAAAAAGAATAAAATGTAAAAAAATATGCTATTTAAACCATCAAATAATTATAGGATATTTTACAATCGTAATTATATTAATAATAAATTATACATTAAAGTTACAATCATTCTAATGTATGAAAATTTTACTTTCTTTGAAATTTAATTTTGTTCTTTTTTATAGGAATTCGTGAAAGTGCTGCAGGAAAAAGAGAAGCAGAAGATGGCTGACAAAATAAAAGAATTTAATGCTGTAAGTTTTCATTATTTGAAAGTAAACATTTACATATTATAATAATTTACTTGTGTTCTGAAAAGATGGACGAGTTGCAATTGTATCATGTAAGTTTTATGGTCTAGTAGGGATTGTAGGATACACAAATTCATGGGATGAGAAAAACACAATGTGAAGAATCCATGACATTTTTGGTGATGTTTCAGTTAAAGTTAGAAAAGGACAAGATGGCAGAGTACACGAAGAAGGCCATGAAGTCTGTGTCCGACTGGAACAGGAACCTGCTGAAAGAGCGCAAGGAGAGCCGTAGGGCGTACTTCGATGTACAGACTTTCGTAAGTTTATTATATGAGCTGCATTCTGGGAAAACTGGGCTTAATGCATGTGTAAAGTGTCGTCCCAGATTAGCTTGTGCAGTCCACACATGCTTATCAGGGACATCACTTTCCACCTAAACAGGAAAGATACTTACTTTTAAATAAGAATACCATAAAAGAGGAAATTATTGTTCCTCATTAGCCTGTGTGTACTAAACAGGCTAATATGGGACATCACTTTACGCAAGTTTTTCCAGAAGAGGCTCATATATATATAGGATCTTGCATGAGTGGTCGTTTTGTATTGAATTAATTTTTTATCTTCATTTAGATGACTCGTTTAATAAATTCAATACAAAATGACCACTAATGCAAGATTCTATTTATAACATGACCAACAAAATGCTTTAAAACACACATGTATTCCCCTCCGTGCCATATAGAGGAAAGGTCGATATCTATAACGAAGCAGCAATGCGGTCATTGTGTGTACCTGAGCATGAGAAGTAGTTCTGGACGAATAAGCCTATCNGCCTGTGTATACTAAACAGGCTAATATTGGACAACACTTTACGCAAGTTTTTCCAGAAGAGGCCCATATATGGCTGTGTTGTTGCTTACAGATCTGAGTAACCAAGTACCTATCTTAATTGCAAACAAAAGGCCAGTGAAAATTAGCATAATTTCGTAAACTAGTCTCACAAAACTTAAAAATTATCTTGATTGCCCTAAGAAATTTAAAGACCTGTTGGTTATTTCCGCTTCTTGATACTCCTACACAGTTTGTTTGTTAAATTTAATGTAAGTTTAAGTTGAAATGTCATATGTTTTTGAAAGATACAGGATCTGAAGACTTACTGTCTTTAGCAGTCGTGTTTACTGAAATTCGACTCTTCTATGAATATGTGCCTTAAATATTTAGTTTACTTTGAAAAATAGTTTTCTAGTTTGATTTAAGAATAAATGAATAAAGGCTGCCTAAATTCACAGGCTTTCAGACACTAAAGCATTTATATTAGTTAAGTTATCTGTTAAACATCTGTGGATATTTGTGAAAACATCTTAAATAAATGATTCCCTGGTGTTCAGACATTTCAGTACCCAAGAAACAAGTTCCGCAAGTTGGACACGACCCACACTGAAGTAGGAGCGTACCCACTGTCTGTCATACCAGGACAGTTCCAGGACTATTATAAAACGTAGGTTATTTATTGGTGGCTTGCCAGCTAGCTCTGTGGTTCTTGTACACATGTTTCTTATCTAGGTGACCCGGGTTCAACACCCACTCCAAGGCCATGTGGGTTTGGTTCATGATCATTGTATCAGAGAGATGTACTCTAGCGTCCCCAATGGCAAAAGACCACACCAACATTTGCAAGTTTATATAAGGCTCAACATAAAACATAGGTCGGTCGGATAAAAATCTTGTAAAGAATGATGGGTTGAATAAACTTGCAAGAAAATCAATAAATATCCAGTATTTTGGCTTAATTTCCTTCCAGATCTTAGTATTGATATTCAAATGATTAATTGAAAATTGTTCGGATACTAACAAACTGTAATGTACTGTTGACAAGGGAGGTAAATCTTAAAGATTAGTTCACAAGACTGTCACATTATGTTCCCTTTCATTTTACATCATTACTTGCATCATATTCCCACTTGTGGCTAACTTGTGGTGCTGTGTAGTCTTCTCAGAAATGTCAAGTTTGTTTGTTTTCTGTTCAACTTAACAACAAGAGAATTATAAAAAGTTAACTTATATCATCAATAGGAAAATCTAGTAAAATATATTGCAAAATGACTGTGCACTTATTAGATCTCTAGTATATTAAATTACATTTTTGAATGTCTCGACAAGTACTTTTTTGGTATGGCCAGTGAAATTTTACAGCATAAGTAAGTCTGGACAAGTTCAGTTTAAAGTTATTATTGAGCCATGTTTATTCCTTACAGGCTTCTACTTATTTGAACACAGGAAATGGCTGACAAAATCAAAGTTATATGTTAAAGAACAGAATATTTCTTTTCCAATATCATGTATTTCAGGTAACCAAGGCCCGTATCCATAAAGTAGTTTAGGGAATAATTAATGACATTTTAAGAAAATCATACATTTCTTATAGTCTCTGACTGGTTCCTGAATATTTATATTGAAATGTCCAAAACCAGTTAATATTTCTGTTTTAGTATTTTACCATTTTTGTGAACAGAAAATTATCTTATTTTGCATAGATAATTTAATATTATATGTTTCACTTGCCCAAAATTAAGATTTATTTTAGTTGCTTTGTGACTACAGACACAGTGTATATGAGTCTCGCTCTGGGAAAACGGGGCTTAACCCTTTGCATGCTGGGAAATTTTTCGTCTGCTAAAATGTCGTCTGCTGAATTTCTTAAATTAGCATTTTCTTCGATTTTTATTGAAAGATAACTATCAGAATAGCAAACAGTTTGGATCCTGATGAGACGCCACGTTCTGTGGCGTCTCATCTGGATCCAAACTGTTTGCAAAGGCCTTCAAAATCCAGTTCCAGCACTCAAAGGGTTAAGGCATGTGCGTAAAGTGTCCTCCCAGATTAGCTTGTGCAGTCTGCACAGGCTAATCAGGGACGATACTTTCCGCTTATACTGGATTTTTTCAAAGAAGCAAATTCCTTTTAAAGAAAAATACAATAAAAGTCTAAAGTATTGTCTCAGATTAGCCTGTGGGGAGTGCACAGGCTAATCTGGGATGACACTATACGCACAGCGCAGCTTATTTATATCTACAGGTACTTGATGGAGGAGTTGAAGTACTACCCTCTCAACACGGCTGTGCGCAATCCCCCAAAGCACTCTGATCTCACGCAGAAAGAAGATGAGGCTGACAGTGAAGATGAGGTATGGGCAGCCATTTATTGCCCTGAATTACATGGGTCTTGGTTTCGGCCAGTCTGGATTTAAGGCACATATAGGGAGTTGGTGGACCTTAACTGAAAAAACTTGATTGCATTACCTTTTTATAAGTTAATTTATAAGAATGCTCTTGAAATTGTTTACACATTTTCTCAACTGTCATAAATTAATGAATATGTTGTGCAATATTTAGTGGTTCGCTGTTCGCAGGGTGTGATGAGGGGATGAGGTTTTAAGAGATGTGAAAGCTAACTGGCAGTTGGAAAATGAGGAAATGATGTCATAACATGTGAAATGGTGGCCTTTAGGCTATAGTTTCCTACCAGTCGATCCGTATAATTTGCAGTAGAACACTACATATTTTGCTTCAAATACTACGAGCCATCATCAGCTATTTGATACAGTTTTGGCTATTGGTTTTAGGTTTCAAATATCCTCTGTATAAAATGAAGTGAGTGCAACATCCTTTGAAATACGGATTTAAATTCATTATTACAGCAAGTAATTCATAATCAGTACCATATTGAACAGAACAATATGTGTACACAAAACAGCCAGAGATATAACAGTTACTGTGCAAAACCTCCAAAGGGCCTCTATTTGGTCCTATTAGGTTGAATCTTGTCAGACATGCATGCTTTTTGCCTATTCACTTTTCAAATTGCGCTTCAGACATTTTGTCTGGCAGCACTAAAATGAGTGTCAGACATTGTAATGTTTGGCAGATTTATCTGACAGGTTTTGCAAAACCTGCTAAGGAATTATACAAATTTGAGATTTCCTTACGTAATTCCAAGTGAATTTAGTAAATTCAGGGTCCCTGTTTGTCTACTTTCAGAGTTCCTCGTCCCAGGACAGTGATGACTCTAGTAGCAGTAGCAGCAGCAGTGACTCGGATGAGGACAGTCTGGAGGACGGTAGGCATGGCTGATCTGTATCTCAATGTGGATAAATAGAGCCACGCTCTGGGAAAACAGGGCATAATGCATGTGCGTAAAGTGTCGTCACAGATAAGCCTGTGCAGTGGGCACAGGCTAATTAGGGAAGACACTTTCCGCTTAATGTAAGGAATTTTTCATTTAAAGGAAGTCTCTTCTATACAAAATCCAGTCTAGGAGGTATGTGTAATCCCTGATAAGCCTGTGTATACTGCACAGGCTAATCTAGGATGACACTTTGCTCACATGCATTAAGCCCAGTTTTCCCAGAATGAGACTCAATATGTCTTTAGGGACATGTCTGGTTTTGAAATGCTCTTTGCACTCGTAAATTACAATTATAGACTTTTATTGTAGGTGGCCATTTTTTATAAATTGAATGCTTGGGTATGTTACGTCGTGCTTTCATTATATAGCTCTGCAAAAAGTTAACTCAGAATTATTTAGTCTGCACCAATTTTGTTTTTTATTTTTTTTCACAATTTTTGTGTTACTAAGTCCAAAAAACAGACTTACATATATTGATTAATACGACTCCTGCAGACCTTTTCAACAAATGATCGTTTGTTGATGCTCTCTTGAATACATATTTGTGCTTCTTCTCAATTTGTTAAAATTGTAGATCAGTAGCAGTTTTTATATATATTGCATAATTTGAAGTAAAAAGCATTGCAACATTTTAACAAGGTATCACTGTTTGATGATACTGGATTGTTTTTAAAGTTATAATTGTTTCACTGTTGAATTATTTGAACTAGACAAAGGCAAGACTAGAGTCTGTGCAGAGGGTTGAATGGTTGACAATTTTTTTTTGGCCCGATTTTATAGCCGAAAAACGGCTATATTCCCAATCCCAAAAAGTATACTCTTTTCCCAAAATGTGCCAAAAAAATTCCCATTTTTTTTTTTTTTTTTTTTTTTTTTTTTTTTTTTTTTTTTTTTTTTTTTTTTTTTTTTTTTTTTTTTTTTTTTTTTTTTTTTTTTTTTTTTTTTTTTTTTTTTTTTTTTTTTTTTTTTTTTTTTTTTTTTTTTTTTTTTTTTTTNGAGCCTCACACTCTGTGAAAAGGGGGTTTTATGCATGTGCGTACAGTGTCATCCCAAATTAGCCTGTGCAGTCGTTTAAAGAAAGTCTTTCTGAGCAAAAATCCAGTATAGGTGGAAAGTGTCATCTTGATTAACGAACTGCACAGGCTAATCTGGGACAACACTTTATGCACATGTATTAAGCCCCTTTTTCACAGAGTGAGGCCCATATGTTTATTTTCTGATTTCAGCCTCGTGTTAGGCTTGTTAGCATAAAACAAGAGACAGAGTGCAGAATATGTAAGGATGAGACCGAAGACAAGTGGAAGATTGGAGAAGAGATAATAGAGTGTTCAGAGTGCAAGAGTAAAGGTAACACTCTCGAGTGATTGTACCCTTTCCCGCTCAGAAGCAAAGGGAAAATGGCTATATGCAACCAGCATAAAACCATAACAGCCTGCAAGTCACTCGCAGTCTGTTAAGGTTTTATGCTGTTTGCTGCTCATCAGTATCTTAGGTTTGGAATTGAAGCCTTTAAAACTTGAATCTAGTAAGAAAGGCCTTAAACTCAATTTGATTTTCTAAGGGACTATAAACACGTCAAAATGTTTATCTGAGCGGGAAAGGGTTAGCTATGAGAATAAAGGGTAAGTACTCGCATTTAGTACTCGGTCTAATGGATATTGGTTACGCACACTGTTTGCTTTTGAGACTGTGGAGTCTTTGAGTCGCACTCTGGATTTTGGCTTCCTTTAAACCAAAAGAATTAAACCCGGTATTCCCTGGGCAAGGCTTATTTGTTAATTATAACAAATGAGTGAATGAGTCACACACAGCAATCCCAGTGCTCTCCATGGGATTTTTTTCAGACGCTCCAGTGCTGATGGGGTGGGTTAGGTAGGGCTGTCCCCTCCATACTTAATGTTTTGTTACATTTGAGTCAAATGACGTCATTTGGTGCCCTATGACTCTTCAAGAAAAAACTGCTGTAAAGTCATTGATAAAGATATATTTTTAAATTGTTCTAAACCGTTCCTGCATAGATTGTATAATCAAACGATTCCGCAATACACCAGTATCAACCCGACTATGTAACTGCATACTTACATTTCCAGATTCTATTCATTACCCGATAATCCTGTGTATTCCATTTTTAAAAGCAAATTCTGGTAAATATTTACGATAAAAGTGCTCAAGAATTTCACAACACAAACATTGCCATTTTTCTTAAGTATCAAATGAATTTCAGCATAAGTTACTATCTAAAGATTTGATGAAATATTCCCACTGAACATGCGTAAATCACATGACGTGATATGTGCGTGTTTATACAACAATCAATACACCCACACTTTCCTTGCAAATGCCGCAATGTTGTACATGCTGCATAATTTTTATGCCCCCTGTAGGGTGGCATATAGCAGTTGAACTGTCAGTCCGTCTGAAAGTCTGTGTGTCCGTCCGAAAACTTTAACGTTGGTCATAACTTNGCTCATTTTAGATTTCAACAAGACATTACCAGTTGCATAACGAATTCAATGATAATTTGTTAGAACCCTTAACGAGTCCAATAAAAGTTTTGACAGTATAATGCATGAAATACACGATTTCCACAAGGATTACAGCTGGTTGCAATCATCAGTCTTCTAAGTAACTTGACAAGATTTCTGTGGCAATTACATGTACGTCATAAGTCGTCTGCATGATTTAAGTGCAGGTATTGCCTGCCTACCAGTGCTGTTGCTCATACAAAGCGTGCGCTCTCATTAGTCAATATTGATTTTCCAATACAACAACACTCGGCCTTTAGGTAGGCTTTAGTTGGGTAAAGTGAAAAAAGATCTAAAATCGGCTTTCTTAATTTTCGGCGAAATCGATATCGCTTTGATCTTCAGAATGGCTACCTGCAGTAACTGCCAAAATACACTGATCAGAAAATGTCAGGCATCCCGTGGACTCTGATTTCGAAAATCAAGGGCCCCAGTGAGGGACCGTTAAATGGCCTGTGGAAAGCACTGAATCCTATGCATGCTTTTCTCTGCCTTTTCCAGGTCATCCCAGCTGCCTTGACCTGACAGAGGAGATGGTGAAGGTGGTGCGTACATACCCCTGGCAGTGTATGGAGTGTAAGACATGTGTGCAGTGCATGGACCCCTATGATGAGGTAGGCAGTGTACACAATACTGGCAGGGCTTCTCTTTCTTCTTTTAATAATGTGAGCAGTGTTCTGGGAAAACTGGCCTTAATGCATGTGCGTAAAGTGTCATCCCAGATTAGCATGTGCAGTCTGCACAGGCTAATCAATGATGACACTTTTCGCTGTTATGGAATTGTTCATTTAAAGCAAGTTTCTTTTTAGTGCAAATTCTCTTTAGGCAGAAACTGTCATCCTAGATTAGTTTGTGCCTCGTTGTGGTAAAACTGGGCCTGACGTTCTGGGAGAACTTGGCTTAATGCATGTGCGTAAAGTGTCGTCCCAGATTAGCAGGGGCATTTCGCCGAGGCTAATCAGAGACATCACTTTCCGCCTCAACTGGATTTTTTTTTAGAAGAGACTTCCTCTAAACGGAAAATTCCATAAAAGGGGAAAGTGTCGTCCCTCATTAGCCTGTGCGGACTACACAGGCTAGTCTGGGTTGACTCTTCACACACATGCATTAAACCCATTTTTCCCAGAACCAGGCTTATATAATACAAATATGTTGTGTGTTTTAGGACAAGATGCTGTTTTGTGACAAGTGTGACCGCGGGTACCATACCTTCTGTGTGGGTCTCACGTCCCTGCCCAAGGGAGAGTGGGACTGCCCTAGTTGCCGTGGTGACACAACGCCATTAAAACCGCTGCCGAGACCACCACCTAGGGGAAAGTGAGTGCATGGTGTAGTGTTGAGTGAAGAAGAATCATAACTAACTACTGTTTACACTATCTTGAGCTATTTTGAATCAATATTTGAAGTATATGCTTATTTGAGCCTCATTCTGAGAAAACACAGCTTAACCCTTTGAGCGCTGGAACCGGATTTTGAAGGCCTTTGCAAACAGTTTGGATCCAGATGAGACGCCACAGAACGTGGCGTCTCATCAGTATCCAAACTGTTTGCTATTCTGATAGTATTCTATGAAAAAAATTCAAAGAAAATGCTAATTTTAGAAATTTTGCAGACAACATTTTAGCACACGACAAATTTCCCAGCATGCAAAGGGTTAATGCATGTGCCAAAAGTATCTTTTTAGATTAGACTATGCAGTCCACACAGGCTAATCTGGGAAGATACTTTCCCCTTTAATAGAATTTTTTGTTCGAAAGAACGTCTCTTCTTAACAAAAATGCAGTCTAGGGTGAAAGTGTCGTCCCTGATTAGCCTGTGCAGACTGCATTGTCTAATCTGAGAAGATACTTTACGCACATGCATAAAGCCCCGTTTTCCCAGAGTGAGGCTCATTTTTTTTAATTTTTTTATGTAAACATGTACACGAACATTTCATTTAGAAGGGAAAGTCTAGAGTGAAATAACAGGGATAGCACAACACAAGACGTGTAAAAAAATCTTTATAAATGTAATTTATATTTGCAAGCATTCAATGGAAATTGAAAAGACTATGCCTTAAAAATGTAATTGCAAGGGTAAGGACTAAGAAATTCCTTGGGTCTAGCAATGTATTAGAAATGTGTCGCATTCTGAGAAAACTGGGCATAATGCATGTGGGTAAAGTGTCATCCCAGATTAGCTTGTGAAGTTCACAAAGGCTAATCAGGGACGACACTTTCCGCCTGTGCGAACTGCACAGGCTTATCTTGGACGACACTTTACCCACATGCATTAAGCTCTGTTTTCCAAGAGTGCAGCTCAATTTCGTGATATCTATAAGTGTATGCATGGCATATTCTTCAGACGTGGTAGAAAGCAGAAGGATCCCAACACCCCTCGCCGACCCCCAGGCAGACCCCCCAAAGACAAGTCCAAGCTCCAGGAGCGTAGTCAAGAGGTCGCCGACAGCAACGACAACCCAGAGGTCTCCATGGATACGTCAGAGGTTGACCAATCAGAACAGGGCACTGAGAAGCAGGGGGAAGAGGCCAAAGAAGTGGCATAACTTTTCATGTTTGACTACTGAAATTCATGTTGCTTTTATCATTGAAGTTAATCCAGCGAGTTTTAAATCTGCGTTGCTGTAAAATGAAACAAAAAATAAAACAAGCCATCAACCATTGATTCAATTCAAAATGAATGAATTGAGGACAGTTTTGTCTGAATACCAGGTCAAGAAAAATGTGTGGAATTATATCCGTATGTCTCTTGTACATTGTTATTTGCTTGTTGTAACATAATTTGAGCCTTGTTCTGGGAAAACTGGGCTGAATGAATGTGCGTAAAATGTTGTCCCAGATAAGCCTGTGCTTCCCCATAGGCCCATCAGGGATGACTTTTTCCGCCTAAACTGGAATTTCGCTAAGAAGAGACTCCCTTTTAAACGAACATTACCATACAAGCGGATAGTCGGATAGTGTCGTCCCCAATTAGCCTGTGCAGACTGCACAGTTCTATCTGGAACGACACTTTACACACATGCATTATGCCCAGTTTTCCCTGAACAAGGCACATTAAATTCTCACTAGAATTTTAAAACTAGTGTTTTGTATTTCATTTATTAATAATATGTATTGTTGGCTGTCTGTAAAAGCATTTAAGACAAATACTACAATTGCTATTTTAAGGAGCAGTTTCATTGTTTTGAAAATTTAACTTGTGTAAAGGACCAATGATTTACCTAACCTGTTTTGAACAAGGAAGTTTAGATAAACATTGCCCATTGAGACTGGATCATGTCCTAAAACAAAACATGAATCAAACATTTCATTGAAGGAACTGGTACGGTAAATGCCTGTGTTTGAGTCCAGCTGTTTTTATGCCCCCTGTAGGGTGGCATATAGCAGTTGAACTGTCAGTCCGTCCGTCCGTCCGTCTGTGTGTCCGTCCGAAAACTTTAACGTTGGTCATAACTTTTGCAATATTGAAGATTGCAACTTGATATTTGGTATGCATGTGTATCTCATGAAGCTGCACATTTTGAGTGGTAAAAGTTCAAGGTCAAGGTCATCCTTCAAGGTCAAAGGTCAAAAAACAAAATCAAGGGAAGTAATTAGCTTTAAAAAGGGAGATAATTTCTAAACCTGCCAAAAGATATATTGAAATTTAATATATGAAACCATACAACTGAAGCATAATCAAAGTGACATTTTATGGTCAAGCCAAGCACACAATGATACTTTTGGGCATACAAGTATCTAAGGTACTTTAAGGTTACCTGTGAATCTACAGTCACGGTAGTGGCTTATAATTATTTGCTACTAAAAATAGAGATTTGTTAAAAAACAATTATTTTCAAGGGAAGTAATTCATATAATTTTTAGTCTCATATTATATATTTGCTTACCAAAAATTTAAGTTCTTTTCACAGTTACTGTACAGATTTTGTATTTTGTTTATTTATAACTTAAATGATTGATTTGTCAAAGTGTTTTTTTTTAATTATATAACTATCATTTCTTTCCTGTACTAATTTTTGAATGGTAGGTTTCATTACTTACCTGTGGACTTATGTCCATAGATACATGATGAACTGTGGCTATGNTCGAACATGGGCCTTGCCGGGTCAAAAACTAGGTCACGGAGTCACATAGTGCGTTTTAAACATTAGCATGGTGTCCGCGCTCTAATTGAAGTAGTATACTTCTGATTTTCACCAAACTTGGTCAGAAGTTATATATAGATGATCTCTAGGCCAAGTTCAAACATGGGCCATGCCGGGCAAAAAACTAGGTCACTGGGTCACTTATCAGTAGTACGTTTGACACATTCAGCATGGAGTCCGCTCTCTAATTCAAGTAGTTTTCATCCGATCTTCAACACACTTGGTCAGAAGTTGTATCTAGATGATGTGTAGGTCAAGTTCAAACATGGGCCTTGCTGGGTCAAAAACTAGGTCACAGGGTCACTAAGTGCATTTTAAACATTTAGCATGTTGTCCGCCGTTTTTTGTGAAGACAACATGCAAAATATTCTGTGTCAATGCGGCATGTGGGGGTATTCGTGACGTTTGTTACAAATCTCTAGTTTGAGACTTGTTCTGGGAAAACTGGGCTGAATGAACGTGCATATAATGTCCCAGATTAGCCTTTGCTTCCGCACCGACTCATCAGGGATGACACTTTCCGTCTAACCTGGAATTTGGCTAAGAAGAGACTCCCTTCAAACGAACATTACCATAAAAGTGAATAGTGTGGTCCCTGATTAGCCTGTATCTGGAACAATACTTTACGCACATGCATTATGCCCAGTTTTCCCAGAACAAGGCTCATTATATATTCTCATGAGAATCTTAAAAATAGTGTTAGTGTTTTTTTTCACCATTTTGGGAATGGGGCCGGGTCCCTTTGGATTGAGAAAAATCGCGGCGTTTTAACCAAAATTGGGAAATTAGTGTTGTTGTTTTTTTGCTAACAAATGCTTCAAAAATGAGAATAAAAGTGTTTTAAATAATTTATTTAATAAGTTGTAACTTGCAGAGCTGGATGGGAGATGAACTAAATGTTGAGATATTTTTTTTTTTTTTTTTTTTAACTATNGAAACCTTCAATTGGGAATTTTTAGGTCCCATTTGGGAAAAATATATACTTTTTTCCATTGGGAATGGGGCCGGATACGGCCATGATTTTGAACAAAAAAAAACACTGTGTTATGTATTTAATTTATTAATAATATATGTACAGACAGTAAAAGCATTTAAGCCATTTTAAGGAGCATTTCATTGTTTGGAAATTTTTTACTTGTGACATGTGTAAAGGCTCAATGATTTACCTAACCTGTTTTGAACAAGGAAGTTTAGATAAATATTGCCCATTGAGACTTGATCATGTCCAAAAACAATAATTTTGCCAGAAACAAACATTTCATTGAAGGAACTGGTGCAGTAAATGTCTGTGTTTGAGTCCATTTTTTTATTTTATTTTATACCAGTAATTATAGGTCTCAGAATGTTATAACATTACATGCGCAAAATATCTGTTGTTAAAATACCAATACACGAAATATTTGTTCCAAAATATATAAAAAAAATACAGCTCACATCACATTTGACTGTAAGAATCACATTTGTTTTTGTTCTGATTTGCTTATGATTATTTAGTCCCCTTGAGGTTAAATTTATACGTATCAGAACTCAAAGTGGCTGTTTACTCGCTAATAAACAACCAAAAATCTAACTTTGTGTTTACATATTTGATAACTCAGAGATTCTCAAGATAAGATTTCTCATTGTTGACATAAATATTTGAATAAAAAAAGTAATAACAATTTTGAACACAGTATAGTTTCATAGCAAATAGCCCGATACCCCAATAAAATGGTCTGTGCTTACCTTAAGTTTCTCAAAGGTCAATGTCAGACTATGGGTCATATTATGTACACAGTTTCACTGCGTCCTAATTGTCATATTTAGGCTTTTTGTGCATGTGTCTGGACTGGATTATTTGAAAAAACAAACTGAGATGTCAAGGTCATGTTTATTGCCCAATATTATTCAGGTGACCAAATGCATGTTGTTTGAAGCTCACCTGAGCACAATGTGTTATGGTGAGCTTTTGTGATCGTCTTTTCTCTGTTTGGTTGTCCACATTAGCCTTATGAACACTCTGTGAGGCCACATTTATATCCCAGTTTTCATGAAACTTCGTTAAAACATTTGTCCCAATGATATGTCTGCAAAGATCGAAAATATGTCTTTTTGGGTCAAAAACTAAGAAAAAGATTTTTAACAATCTAGAATCCTAATTTATTGTCCAATCTTAACTTGGTCTGAACATTTGGTCTAATCAAACCTCAACTGAGTTGGAAAGTGGGTCATATGGACTAAAAGTCTAGCAAACTAGGTCAAATTTAGGAAAAACTTGTGAATAAACGAGAGGCCACATTCATTGTCCAATCTACATGAAACTTTGTCAGAACATTTTTTCCAATGATATATTGGCCGAGTTCTAAACCGAGTCACACAGGGTCAAGGACTAGGTTACTACGCAAATGAAAAAAAAGCTTGTGAACACTATAGAGGCCACATTTATTGCCCAATCTTTATACAATTTGGTCAAAACATTTGTTCCAATGATATCTCAAATGAGTTTAAAACTGGGTTGAGTGGCATCAAAAAAAAGGTCACTAGGTGAAATTTTAAAAAAGCTTGTGAATGTCTAAAGGTGACATTTATTTGCCCAATCATCCTGAAACTTCCTCTTAACATTTGTTGAAATGATTTCTCAGCAAGTGAGATATGGTTCCTGTCCATTTGAAAACATGGCAACCGTGTGGCAGGCAGTTTTCCTTATGTGGCTTTCTGGGCTGAGTTGGAAAATGATCAGTTGTTAGAAAATATGGCAGCCAGGTTTAGGTGTTGTTTTCCATATAAGCAATATATGAGCCTTGCTCTGTGAAAAGGGGGTTTAATGCATGTGCGTTAAGTGTGGTCCCAGATTAGCAGTCTGCAGAGGCTAATCAGGGGTGACACTTTCTGCTTTTATGATCTTTTTCATTTAAAGAAAGTCGCTTCTTAGCGAAAATCCAGTTTAGGCAGAAAGTGTCGTCCCTGATTAGCCTTTGCAGTCTTCATAGGCTAATCTGGGACGACACTTTATGCACATGCATTAAACCCCCTTTTCACAGAGCGAGGCCCATATATAAATAAATATATATATAGTGAAACCTTGTGAACACTACCAGCTCAGATAAGTTCAGTTCCTTGGGGTCTCAGGTGAGTGCATTAGGGCCTTTTTTTCAAGACACCAACTTGTGTTCATGAATAGAAAGTATAAACAATGTATTGGTCTTGTTGTTACTTAACCAATTTTAATATTTTGCTTGACAAAACAAGAATGCCTGTAAGTCTATGATGAACCAAAACTTGTTTTAGATGCAACATAATTTGTAGCTCATAAATGTACAAATGACATAATATTGTAAAAGAATTTTAGTGGCAAAATTATAAGATTATAAAATATTATGGACAAAAATAAATAATCCTACTCCACCACTCACCTACATCATTGAAGAAGCTGTCTGTGGCTAGGTCAGTCCTTAAACCATATGAGACGCGCTCTGAGAAAAGGGGGTTGAATGCATGTGCGTAAAGTGTCGTCCCAGATTAGCCTGTGCAGTCGGCACAAGCTAACCAGAGACACCACTTTACGCCTAAACTTGATTTTTGTTTAAAAGAGACTCCCTTTAACAAAGAATTCCATTAAAGCGTAGAGTCCTCCCTGATTAGCCTGTAGACAGCACAGGCTAATCTGGGACGACACTTTATGCACATGCATTATTCCCAGTTCATCTAGAGCTTAAACCCATAACCATGCAGGTTGGTATGATGGTAACTTGGGAGGAGAGAAAGACCCATTTTAATTTTGAGGTTAAAGGTCAAGGTCAACAAAAACTACTGTAGTTGAGAGCAATAGTAAATGTAGCTCTGGTTGCTCTGAAAACTATTGACGTTTACCCATTAGATGTTTATATACTGAGGAAACCAAGAAAAAAATGAAACCGAAAGTTTCTTGAATGGTGTTCTTCATAAAAAGTAATAAATTATTATATTCATAGTTAACACAAATCATTGACAAACTGATCAACCAAAACATGTTAAATAAAATGTTCTATAAATATCACATCACAGTAATGTCCTATTTCTGTTGGTTTCAATTATTATAAATCCAGTTTAAGCACACTTCCATGTTTCAAGCGCATGGAGCTGAAATTTCTTTTATAATGTTCACAAATAACAAATACATGTCATTGTCTGGATGTTCAATCTGCTAGAACTGGGGATTCCCGAAGCCAACCTCTTTCTGCGTTTTGATAATCTCATCCATTAATTCTGTGTCTTCTAAATTAACCTGAAAAGACAGTGTAAATAAATTAAATGTTTTTCCAGTAGGAACACTTCTTCATAAAATATGATAAATGCCTTATTAGAAATTTCTGTGTTGTGAATCATAATAATGATAGTAAGGCAATCACTGAATGTTGGATCTAAAGTTAATGTTTGCTTACATTTATCCAAATATTCCTCCTTCATTTAACATGTTTAATACATGTTTTATAGCAGATAATATGACAATTTATGGTACCCCTCCTTTTATATTTATGACACATTAATAAAAGAGCCAATTATGTTTCCATGGTTGCGCTTATGATGAGCAGTTTAATCTTTTTAGAAGATTAGTAGGTTGTTTTTTGTTGTTGATCTGTGATGATTCTTTCTATCGTTTGATTGCAAATGCACTGAATCAAAGAGGTTTCAAACATGTTGACAATCGGTTGCTTTCTTTGATAGTGTATTTGTAAGCCTTACTTTGATGGCGTATTTGTAAGCCTTACTTTGATAGCGTATTTGCAAGCTTTACTTTAATGGCGCATTTGTAAGCCTTACTTTGATAGCGTATTTGTAAGCCTTACTTTGATGGAATATTTGTAAGCCTTACTTTGATAGCCTATTTGCAAGCTTTACTTTGATGGCGCATTTGTGAGCCTTACTTTGATAGCGTATTTGTAAGCCTTACTTTGATGGAATATTTGGAAGCCTTACTTTGATAGCATATTTGTAAGCCTTACTTTGATAGCGTATTTGTAAGCCTTACCTTGATGGCATATTTGCAAGCCTTACTTTGATAGCGTATTTGCAAGCCTTACTTTGATAGCGCATTTGTAAGCCTTTCTTTGATAGCGTATTTGTAAGCCTTACTTTGATGGCGTATTTGTAAGCCTTACTTTGATAGCGTATTTGTAAGCCTTACTTTGACAGCGCATTTGTAAGCCTTACTTTGATGGTGTATTTGTAAGCCTTACTTTGATAGTGTATTTGTTAGCCTTACTTTGATATCGTATTTGTAAGCCTTACTTTCATGGCGTATTTGTAAGCCTTACTTTGATGGCGTAATTGTAAGCCTTACTTTGATAGCGTATTTGTAAGCCTGTTCCGCCTCGAGCTGGCGTCCAGTCTTGAGGCACACGAGGGACAGGTAGCCCCACACCTCTGGGTCTGAGTTGTTCAGGATGTTGGCTTCTGATAGCGCGTCTTCCGCCTCCGCCAACTCTCCCAACTAGAGAAAAGGAGAAAATGAGCCTCATTCCGGGAAAACTGGGCATTATAAATGTGCGTAAAAAGTCGTCCCAGATTAGCATGGGAAGTCTTCATTAGAAGTTGTATGGCTATTGTAAAAAGTACCATATTAGATCAGTTAATTTGGGTCTCAGGTGAGCACCTAAGAACCTTTAGAAATCTTGTTTTTTTTATAGCAAAAATGTTGCGAAAATCACAACTACCTTACATGCGCTTACTAACTTTTGACAGCCTTTTGTACAGGGCTTACAAGTGATACTGATTGTGAACGAGTAAAGCAGAGTAAATTTGGTGTAAAGATTATCATAATTTATATAAACACTAAGGAATTGCAAAATACTAGCAATTTTGATTTCATACTTACTCTGTAACAAGCAATGCCAACACCTAGCCAGGACACGCATGATGGGGATTTCTTACAGGCCATCAGGAACGTTGTCTTGGCTTCTTGAAACTGTACAATTCAATCACACATAAATAAAAAACATTTAATTTGACCTTTTAAGAAAATTAAGTAATATAGTATTATATAAATATCTTATATAGTAAAGAAAACATGAAGTACAAATTGGAAAAGTATACAAGGTTCTGTCCAAAGAAGACAGAAAACAAGTGTAGTCAAACAGTAATAGTATACATGTACAAGGTTCTGTCCGGAGTAAAATATAACGTCTCTCTTACCCGTTCTTCCTGCAGATAGATGGAAGCCAATCTCAGGTAAATGGAATGCATCTCTGAGGCATCGGCCACAAACGAGATCGTCCGCTCGTAACGGTCACGAGCTTCCGATGTTTCATTTGTCAGGTATTTCACATGACCCATCAATGCCCAGGCATCAGGATTCTGTAAAATAAATACAATCTAAGTCACATTTTGTGAGAAGGAGGTTTAAAGCAGGTGCGTAAAGTGTCATCCCAGATTTGCCTGTGCAGTCTGCATAGGCAAATCAGGGACGACCCTTTCTGCTTTAATTATATTTTTCGTTTAAATAAAGTCTCTTTTCGTTTAAATAAAGTCTCTTCTTATCAAAAATCCAGTTAAGGCGGAAAGTGTCGTCACTCATTAGCCTTTGGTAACTGCACAGGCTAATCTGGGACAACACTTTACGCACATGCATTAAACCCCCTTTTCACAGATCAAAGCTCAAATGTTTAACTTGCCAGAGCACAAGAGACAACAAGGGACAAAATTGTCACAAAACCAGGTTTTCAATTTCAAACTTGTGACAAAGTTTGGTGAAGATCGGATGAAAAGTATTTGAATTAGAGAGCGGAAACCATTCTCAATGTTTAAAACGCACTTAGTGACCCCGTGATCTAGTTTTTGACCCGGCAAGGCCCATGTTCCAACTTGGCCTTAAGATCATCTAGATAAAACTTGTGACCAAGTTTGGTGAAGATCAAAATTAAACTGCTTCAATTAGAGAGCGGACATCATTCTGAATGTTTAAAACGCACTAAGTGACTCCGTGACCTAGTTTTTGACCCCGCAAGGCCCATGTTTGAACTCGGCCTTAAGATCATCTAGATAAAACTTCTGACCAAGTTTGGTGAGGTACGGATGAAAAGTACTTGAAATAGAGAGCGGACACCATGCTGAATGTTAAAAAACGCACTAAGTGACCCCATGACCAAGTTTTTCACCCGGCATGACCCATATTCAAACTTCACCTAGACATTATCTAGATACAACTTCTGACCAAGTTTGGTGAAGATCGGTTGAAAAACACTTGAAATAGAGAGCGGACACAAGCTTGTTCCGCCCGCACGCCAGCCAGCACGCCCGCCCGCATTTGCCAATCTAATAACCAGTTTTTTCCTTCGGAAAACTTGGTTAAAAATCACTTGAAGGGATTCAACAAGTTAAAGTTGGCTTCAAATAAGTCCTTCCCTATTATGAACCTCATCTTATATTGTTAAAATTGAAGTGAAACAGAATGTGTTAACTAAATGGAAGTTAATTCTTATTATAATATAAAGCTTCTTAATACTTTTTTTTCAATATCTGTTCTTAAAAACCAATGTGTATTGTTCCACTAAACTTGTTTGACATCCAATACAATCTATGATTCTCCAAAATACTTGTTGAGCCTCATTCTGGAAAAAGTGGGCTAAAGCATGTGTGTAAAGTGTCATCCCAGATTAGCCTGTGCAATCTGCACAGGCTTATCAGGGACAATACTTTCTGTCTAAACTGGATTTTTGTTTAGAAGAGACTCCAAACAAAAAATAATATAACAGCAGAAAGTGTCAGACTGCACAGGCTAATCTGGGATGACACTTTACATACATGCATAAAGCCCAGATTTCCCACAACGAAGCTCATTTAACCCTTTGCATGCTGGGTAATTTGTCGTCTGCTAAAATGTTGTCTGCTGAATTTCTAAAATTAGCATTTTCTTCGATTTTTTTTCAAAGAATACTATCAGAATAGCAAACAGTTTGGATCCTGATGAGACGCCACGTTCTGTGGCGTCTCATCTGGATCCAAACTGTTTGCAAAGGCCTTCAAAATCCGGTTCCAGCGCTCAAAGGGTTAANGACTAAAGTGGAGTTTTGCTATTAGAAGAGACTTTAAACGAAAAATACCATAAAAGTGGAAAGGGTTATCCCTGATCAGCCTGTGCTGACTTCACAGGCTAATCTGGGATGACACTTTACTCAAATTCATTAACCCTTTCAGCGCTGGAACCGAATTTAAAAGGCCTTTGCAAACAGTTTGGATCCAGATGAGACGCCACAGAACGTGGCGTCTCATCAGGATCCAAACTGTTTGCTATTTTGATAGTATTCTTTGAAAAAAAATCAAAGAAAATGGTAATTTTAGAATGTCAGCAGACGACATTTTTGCAGACAACAAATTTCCCAGCATGCAAAGGGTTAAGCCTGATTTTCCCAGAGCCAAGCTCCTATTTTGAGGTCCTTATTGAATCCTGTGAAGTACATCTGAACACAAATATCACAATTCACTTGGGTACTGAATATTGTCAATAATCGTGGTAAATACTGATTATAAGAACACTATTATTCATTCCTTCAAAAACAAAACAGACAAAATAGAGACATAGAATACCAGATACAAACTAATAATAACTTTGTTTATCTGCGGCTTAACTTTTTCTTTTAAGATAAGTTCTTAACCGTCAGATCTATTCTACAACTATTTTATTTCAGCCCAAAACATTACTTCAGATTGAAACATCTGCCACTTGAACAAAAAACTTGAGTTTGTCACAAACACGACTAATACCCCACTCAGCTCTTTCAGCTATTTTTAAGGGCAAATAACTCAGCAATGTGTGAACCTCTGGGAGTGAAATACGTGTGTGGAAAATCGACATTTCATGCGGATGAAATATGTGAAGATTGTATTGCATCCCTTGCGAAGTAGGTTGCTCCAAAAACTTATAACATTTCATGATACTGTCATGCAGATTCCTAAGTTCAAGGGCACATAAGTCAGTAATGTGACGATAATTGTACATGAAAAATGTCTGACACATCTACACTTCATGGTGATAACATACTTATTAACATTGCAATTTAATGGCTCCAGAAATGTGGAAGTAGTTCTCTCCACAAACATTTGTGTCGCGTTCTGAGAAAACTGGGCATAATGCTTATGCTTAAAGTGTCGTCCCAGATTAGACTGTGCAGTCCGCACAGGCTAATCAGGGACGACACTTTCCGCTTTTATGACATTTTTCGTTTAAATGAAGTCTCTTCTTAGCAAAAATCCAATTTAGGCAGAAAGTGTCGTCCCTGATTAGCCTGTGCGGACTGCACGGGCTAATCTGGGACAACACTTAACGCACATATATTATGCCCAATTTTCTCAGAACGCGACACATTTTTGGCAGACAAACCAACTGACACTCAACAGATAGTTATTCTAAGATGCCCCCTCTCAAGCTTTGTTTATGGGAGTATAAAAATACTGCAAGTGTTGTCAGGTAACATACTGGTACAGCCTTGACCTCCAGGAGCCAGTCTATGGCCTGCATGAATACGGTTGCCGTGGGGATGGGAGTGGGTTCCCGCGCAGGCTGGTCCCCGCCTGCCTCCTCTAGATGCGGTGTCTCCGCCACACTCCCGTGCTTGTACTCACTGCCCGGTCGCGACACGCTGTTGTCCGATTTATTACGACCTAAAACAAGCAGATTTTATTGTTTTGTTGCCTTTTAATAAATATTTTACTGGATGAATTTTATTTTTAACCTGTGCAAAATTTGACTGTTCTTGAGTATTGTTTTTAAAACTTTTGATAGGTGTGTGATTACAGAAGATGGAAAAAATAAGCAAAAATAGCAATTTGTAATGTTTTCTTTGCATTTATAGATAAAGAAATGGTACATTTAAGTATGATAATGTTAATTGAGAAATTGATTTCAATCAGTTAACTGAGCAATTTTAAATTAGTTACTTATGTTAATCTGCTGAAAAAGAATCATTTTACTTCTAAAATATATGAACAGCAAAAGGAACATAATGTTAATTTATTGTCTTCACAACATGCTCGTTATCAATCAAATAAGCATCAACATTGTCCTAATCATGGAAATAAACAGCTCAATTAATAAAATACTCAACACAAAACTGTTAACAGTGATGCTAGTAATATGATAAGAAATAACTATATAACTGTTTCAGGGATTCTAAAATTACCGGTCGTTGGCACACTTTTGCAGTGCCAGACCAAGTGCACTTTGTATAAATTCTGTCTCTCATTATTCGTAATCTACCATGATCAAAAGTTGTCTTACCAAATGGCATTAAAATGACTATTATAGAATTCCTGATTTATAAGTTAATTTTTGAAGAAAAAAAATCTGTTTGCATGCTTCGAACTCATTATCAATCCTTGCCACACACCTAACACTGAGGAATCTCTTGAATTGCCAGGGAACAAATTTCGCGCAATTTCAATCACAGACATAAATGTGTGGTCTTAATTTGTGCAATAGCAGTTTTGAAAAAAAGGTAGACTTTTGTTCCAACAGAAAAAGCTTATTTGGCAAAACGCAAGTGGAAGAACCCATAAGGTCAGCTTAATTATCGATGCAAACATATTCAATTACATTAAATTCATTTTAACTCAGCTTCAATAAGTGCAAGAATGATGGTATGAGTCATGTTATGCGAAAATGAGGCTTATGCCATATGTGGTCAGTGCAGCTACAGAACAGCCTGCGCATTAGGTCAGGAGCTATCCTGTCCGCTATAAAGTCACGCATGGTGCAAGGGCTCATTAGCAGACAGTGTAGCTCATGACCAGATTGGGCAAATGTGTATGATGTTCTTGCATGTGGCATAAGACCCATTTTTGCATGACCCGGCTTATATGAAATTAAGACCATCTTTATGCTTTGGTCTTCAACACATGCTGTTACATAAAACACTATAAGAGCCATGTTGTGAGATAACTGGGCATAATGCATGTGCGTAAAGTGTCATCCCAGATTAGCCTGTGCAAANTGCTAGGAATCCTCAACAAACTCTATTAGCTAAAAGGAAACCTGAAAGAAAACAATGTCCACGTGATCTATTATTAGTTCGGTCAAAGCATTCACCAGTCTCTATAATGATAATCAATTACCAGCTCTTGTTGCGTCCCTCGAATCAGGGACAGACAATAGTCCGGCTTTGTCAACTGTGAATATGATTAACACAACACATCATATCCATGGTCTCAAACAAATCTATATATCTCTAAATTCTCGAAAAAAAAAGTATTTTATTTTGTATATAAAAGAAAAAGTTTTTCTGTGTTATGTAGTAATAATTGATATTTAATTTATGTTATACAAATGTATGGTTTGTAATAGTAAACCTTTCTTTTGTGTAGAGATCAAACAATAAGCATTACAAATTTATTCAAATTTGCCTTATATTGTCAATTTCAACAAAATTATGGGAGTTTAATATTAAACATCATTGTAACATATTACATGCACATTTTTTCAAGAACAGCTTACAGGTTTGCCATGTAATCAGGTGTGCACTGTAATGTCAAATAATCAAAGATATATGGTCCGGTTCTTATGTAAACAAAACAGTTGAGACATGCATATTTCTGTTTATACAAACTCAAACACAAACTCTGATTTTTCTGGGAAAGCGCACAACATGCATTTATAAAACAGAAATCACAAATAATATCATTAATTATAGAACACGCCATTTCAACTAAGTGGAAATATGATCGAAAAAGTTCAAAAGTTTAAGCTGAGCAAAATCGTTTTATGAAATATTGATTTGCTTTCCACATGAACTCCAAATGAACATATATTTAATCCACAGGATATACATTCTTGTGGTGAAAAACAACTAAAAACTGACATTTTATATAAAAATAACAACAACAATTTGCATATTAGTTATGTTCAAAATAAGAAGATGAGTGTAATAATGTCACACAAAAGCTGACTGATTAAAGTCAATATAAAACAAAGTAAACACTAGAAGTAACGAATAAATAAACATTATATTGAGTGATGAATTTTGAATCTTTGATGAATGCTGTAAAATCTCAAACAAGAGGGCCATGATGGCTAAAAGTGCTCACCTGAGTACAAAGACAGAAGTATAATTGAGTTACGCTCTGGGAAAATTGGGCTTAATGCATGTGAGTAATTTGTTATCCCAGATCAGCCAGTGCACACGGCACCGGCTGATAATGGAAGACACTTTTCACTGTAAAGGAATTTTTCGTTTAAAGAAAGTCTATTCCAAATGAAGTCGTCCAGTCGTCCTTGATTTGCCTGTGGGACTGAACAGGCTAATCCGGGATGACACTTTACGCACATGCATTAAAACCCTATTTCCCAAGAGTGAGGCTAATACATTTTCAAAAGAACACCAGATAATAAATGCCATATCACTCAAGACCCCCTACTAATGGGCAACTAATGTTGAAATAACTGATTAAAATACAGAAACACCCTTTATGTCTGTCCACATTCCTACTTGTGTTAATACACCTCACAGCCTCATACAGTACAGCTTTGGCAAAACTTATATTTTACCCGCAAGTTCAGGACGTTTTTTACAGTATTAATTAGATTATTTGTAGGAAATGATTACTTTTATTGGGAGCTGAAAACCACCAGAAAATTATGTAGCCTTGATTCTTAGTGCAAACTCTCTTATAGGCGATATAAAATAATGCGTGAACTTAATGGAAATATTTTAACAATATATTGCCAGAGATGAGAGTGAAACTTCCGGGTATCATATATGACAGATAAATATAAAAAAGATTCTGTAATCAACAGTTTCCACTAAATCTTAAAATTGTACTTTAGTCTCCAATTAAACTTAATTAAATGCTGTACTAGGATCACCTGACTGAATAAATAAGTATCTTAATCAATAGCATCAAATTTAATCCTTGAACTTTGATTGAGCCATCGAGTCAATTTGTGATTTTATATGATCCACCAGTCCAATTACTATGAACAATCGTGAGTTCAATCATAAGACTTTATCTCATATATTCAACAAATGGAATTTACAAGAATTCTCAATAGTCAATAATCTGAATTGAAATCAATCGGAGTACATGAGCTTTTGTAGTTGCAAGTCTAGAATTTTGCGGATAATGAAATTTGAACCACATCATGCGAAAATGGGTCTTATGAAATATGCGGCCGTGAAGCGCTAGACAAGTCTGTGCAGTTGCGCAGTCTGATCAGGAGCTACCCTATCTGCTATTGAAACCATTTAACCTTGTGTGACTTAATAGCTCCTGACAAGACTGCGTTGATGCTACCCTGGCCGCTTATGTCATTAGACTAATTTTCACATGATCTGGCTCATATGATAGTTTGACCTGCTGCGGTACTGTGACTATGGTGGTACCTGTGAGGGGCCTCACTGTGACTATGGTGGTACCTGTGAGGGGCCTCTCAGAGAGCTGAGAGACCGCAGCCCCCTCATTTCTCCCCTCCACCTCCACTATGTGATACTCAACCAACCCTGAAAACACCCACATCACCTCACCTCAATAAAGCCCCAGTAATACAATGAACTAGAGAAGTGTAGTAAAACCCACAAATATTTTAAAATAAGCACAGGATCTCCATACGCTTCATTAACCAAAAATTAATCAAGGGCAATAACTCCAACATTATTAAGTTCAGCGTAATGGTTTTTCCGCATTGCACGTCTTCTGAGGCTTATCCACACAGTTAGTTTCAAATATGTGGCGTGTTCTGAGAAAACTGGGCAAAATGCTTGTGCGTAAGGTGTCATCCCAGATTAGCCTGTGCAGTCCGCACAGGCTAATACGGGACGACACGTTCCGCCTAAACTAGATTTTCGCTAAGAAGAGACATCATTTAAACCAAAAATTCCATAAAAGCGAAAATTGTCGTCCCTGATTAGCCTGTGCGGACTGCACAGGCTAATCTGGGATGACAATTTACGCACAAGCATTTTGCCCAGTTTTCTCAGAACACGCCAAATATTAGCTTAAACTGTTTTGAAGCTATGATAGAAAAGCATTAAAAATATGGATGGACAGGGTTATTGCTACATGTACAGGGAACCCACACACTTAAAAATCCAATGCATAAAATCAAATATTATTTAAAACTTTGGTATACAAAAACCAGGATATACAATTGAGAACCAAATAACCATCAATGTCACACCCCAATTCTGGTAGCTTGAAAATCACAATAAAAGAAGAGTTTGTCATAAAAGAATACCCTATACCATGTACAAAACAACAAATAAAGGAACAAACATGAATAAACAACAATAAAGGATTGAAATATCTCAAAATGGAATCACAACAAAGCACAAAAAGTGCAAAGTACCTGTTGAAATATAAGTTGGGTTCTGGGAAAACTGGGCATAAAACAGGTGCGTTAAGTGTCCTCCCAGATTAGCCTGTGCAGTCCGCACAGGCTAATCTGGGATGACACTTTCCGCCTAAATTGGATTTTTGCAAAGAAGAGACTTCATTTTAACGAAAAATGTCATACAAGCGGAAAGTGTCGTCCCTGATTAGCCTGTGCAGACTGCACAGGCTAATCTGGGATGACACTTCATGCACTTGCATTATGCCCAGTTTTCTCAGAACGTGACTCATATTTCAAAAGAGAATCACAACAACGCCCGAAAAGTGCAAAGTACCTGTTTTTTGTCCCATGCTACTCAAGTTTTCTAGCAAATAAAATGCACATCAGTACAACACTTTGTGGAGAGAAAATCTATATAACCTATCCTAAAGTATTGAAGGGTTGTCATTAAGATTCTGCATCAAGGGATCATTTTGGATTTGAGGTGACCAATCCATCAGATTTGTTAATTTTTTAGACCCTCCCAGCCGAACATTTTTAAGATGCATATTGAAATTTGTAGCTTTTGAGCAAGTTTGACACATTATTTTACCACAATACCTTGTAAAAAATAGAAACAAGAGATGTGTTTGTCAGAAACACAATGCCCCCTAATGCGCCGCTTTGATTTTTATTTTACCTTTGACCTTTAACCTTGAAGGATGACCTTGACCTTTCACCACTCAAAATGTGCGGCTCCATGGGATACACATGCACGCCAAATATGAAGTTGCTATCTTCAATATTGCAAAAGTTATGACAAAACTTTAAGATTTCTTAAAGTTTTGGACATACAGAATGACAGACAGACAGACAGACAGGCCAAAAACAATATACCCTTTTTGTTTAAAAAGGGGGCATAAAAACAAGATATCAAAACAATGTGAAGACTAATTAAAGTTTAAATCATGCACAAATATTGCAACCATTCTAATACAATATCCGACACAGTCCAACTGTCAAAAAATAACATCTTCTAATATGAATTTTGCACTAAATTATCATCTGTAACCCGGGCTGTTTTTGCTCCTTGATCCTGGAGTGCGTGGACTGACTTTGAGATTGTTATGGCGCCTATAAATAGTGTTGCGCTTAGAAACACTGCCTGGTAGACTTGTATTTTATAAAGAAGCTGTGAATTTTTTTAATGCTGTAAGCAACACTGTCAAAAAGAAATAAACTGATTTTGACGATACTTTCTTATACTGAATCCATTATTTATCAAAATAAAATCAGTCATTGAGAGTTAAGGTCTAAGATTGTATATACATGTACTAATACAATAAATAGTAGGTAATTATTCATTTCTTAAAAAAAATTGAGCCCGCCCATTTAGTGGCTCTGAATGACAACCCTGATATTGTATATTGTTTTAATTAACTTTATTATATGCAAAATAAGAAAGTTAAGTGAGAAGAATTTATGGTTTACTTTGGTTAAATGCATGACATATGATAACACAAGAGATTTAGTTTAAGCAATTTACAAAGCCACATTTCAAGAAAAATAAGAAAAGCATTGGTACAAAACAAAACATGACAAAAAACATAAAAGCTGTTAAAAGGAACTTCTGTGGGATAACATCTAAATAAGAAACATAAAAACTCAGTAATGAGACATCACAAACGAGGATCCAAGACAAGAACAACATATGAGCCATACTCTGGAAAAACGGGGCCTAATGCATGTGCGTAAAGTATAGTCCCAGATAAGCCTGTGCAGTTAGCACAGGCTAATCAGGGACAACACTTTCTGCCTAAAAACTTGATTTTTGCTAAGAAAAGACTTCCTTTAAACAAAAAATATGATTCGAGCAGAAAGTGTTGTCCCTGATTAGCCTGGGCGGATTGCACAGGCTTATCTGGGACGACACTTTACGCACATGCATTAAACCCGGCTCATATGGAAGTGTTGCCAGTGTACCCACCTGCTGAGGAGCGTTTGGAGGCTGAAGGACGACGGGCGGCGGACATCTTATCGCTAGAGCGGGCCGAGCCCGGGCCACGCTCGCTGGAGGGTGGGGTGGGCTGTTTTATATCGGGTACAAGACTATTGCTAGCGGGTGGTGCTAGACCACCTTGGTCTTCTGTAAATGGATACACGGTGGTCTGACTAATACGGTGCTATGTGTATGTGTACAGTTAGCTCTAAATGAAATCACTACTTTCTTACCTGCTATACCAACAGTTTTTTATGAAGGGTATTTTTTTATGGAAGTTTTTTTTAAATTATATTATATCTGTAGTTTTTATATACCGGTAATTAAGGATAAACAGCTGCAGTTTCATACCAAGATTTTCAAAGATCTGCAAAGACTGGAGCACTTGACTATTCTTTCACTTAAATAGTATGATATTCATTTTCTAATAACCCTATTTTTAAATTTTTGAAGCTTCATTAGAATATCTGTACTAGTTACAGCATAATGTAAAGTTTAATCCAAATTATTTTTTTCTAGGTGCTGTAAGGGGCATAATTTTGTATTCACACTTTAATCTAAATTATGAGTTCAAAAAAGACATAAATTCTGCTAACTTGCAGGTCTGACTTATGGGTCTTGGCTAGTGACCTAACATAATGACCAAAAGACACATGTGAAGTTTCAATTCAATATCTGTTGTTAAAGAGATATGTACTTGCACACAAACCTAACCCTAAAGTTTCTAAGTGCAAAAGGGGCATAATTCTGCGTGATCTGATACAAGTCTTTGTCATTGATTGTATATTAAAACCTTAACACAAATCCAAAGTGTTAATTACATATCTGAAGTAGTTACAGAGATATGGAGTTGTTGTACCCAAACCTTAGCCTCAGCATAACACCAGCAAGTAGTATAGCTTGAACTGTTCAATGAACTATTCAACAGCTGAGCTAATATAAATCATTTAAGAGTTTGTTATAAGAAATTAAATATGTCATAGATATATAATATTTTTTTTATAAATGTGTCAATTACATTAATAACGTATATTAACATTATGTTACATACATGTAACAATCATAGTGGATAGTAAGTTTCTTTTTTAAACCATAAGAATGAAAAGCCCCTGCCCAATACAGCAGGTAAGAGAGTAAGTCTGCAGCATGTAGTCCAATGCAATCTAAACTGTATTAAATAGCGAGCTACAATTTCTGTTCTAGCCAGAAAGATACCAGACTGGTTACCATAGTAACGGTTCATAAAATACTAATGTTACTACATTATAACATTAAATAAAAACTGTGGAATCAGTGTCTGGCTAATAGCTTACCAAAATCACACAATTCAAAATTAAAATAATATAACATCAATAAACAGTGGCCATTGTGCATCAGCCTTTCATTTACATGATTAACCCTGCCGTATCCTACATCAAATAATAGGGACTTTGCTTTGCATGAGTGAAGACAAAGGACACATAAATGCCATGACCAAGGCACTCGACAAAAGCTTCAAAGTTTGAAGACTTACAGCAAAAATTGCCAAGACCAATGTCATAAAATATTATGGAAAGGGCAAATAATGAGACCTTAAATTAATGATGGAAGAGTCAAAGAGGACACAAAATGGCATACAGTCAAAACTGAGAACAGTGGTCAGTCAAGGGAAATGACCAAAGTGACCGTTGTAGACAGGTGGCCGTTGTTTTGAGATGACCATTTTTTAGATCGTTGGTCAGTTGGTAGTATTGCTAGGTCATTACCCCACCCAGTGGTTTAGGAAACATAGTAATGCAAACAAAGGCGTATTGCCAATTAATTAGCATAACACAAATTATTTCTCGTGAATACTACAAATTAATATCTTATAAATTGATTTTAATTCATACCTATTCTAAAACATATGAGTGTATCAACGATAATAATGTTGTTTATTTATGCATCTCTTTAATTCAGTAAATCAGACATTTCGTATTACGTTCATTGGAAGATATTTTTACCTAACGGTCGTCATGTGGCAATGACATCACGTCCGCATTAGTAATAGCGCTTCGCTCTTATAAACCGAAAATACGACATAACGTTTTCGTTCTCATGCAAAGAATCCAAAAGTTTTAAAATTCATTAGTACACAAACATCACACAAACATCATTTTTATTAAACACATCTAAGCACAATTCATCTTTAAATCATTGTCATAAATCGGTTATCGGGACTTTATCCCCTGGAAATTGAAAATGGCATTTGGGTAACAGACGTTTTACGTGACAAAATGTCCTCTTCCATAAATGCAGAAAGTTTGTTACAAAAGTTGCAATTCGATGCCCGTTGTGCCACAATAAACGATCACTAATCCTTTTATCACCTTCTTATAATAACACACGCTAGCTAAGTGTTGTTGTTCACACCTTATCAGCAATAAAGATCTATTGATTTTGTTACGCGCTATTACTATGCCGTTATGACTGTGCCGCTTATTGCTACTTATACATATTGTTATTGTTACTTGCACAAATTTCATGCAATCAGAAATTAAATCGTCGCTAAGTCGTTATTTGTTTTCTCACAGCGGGCCGCTTTTATCATATCAAAGTCAGTTACCGCAATCAAATTCTTTACCCGCAAAATAGACGCTATGACGTCAAAGGTAAAATACAGCAACGCAGATTGAATTGTGTGTTTACTTTTCGCAACTTGAAACGACTTACACATGACCATTGTTTCGAGTTTGAAAATGACTTTGGGAGTGAAATATACTGGCCGTTGGCCGTTATGGACAATTGACCGTTGTTCCAAAGTGTAATATAGAGTGATTTTCGTCGGGGGGGAGTCCAGACTGACGGTTGTCTGTAGGTGACCGTTATTTCGAGTTGACCGCTAGGTCAGTTTTGACTGTAATGTCAATGCCATGTACACATGTACAAACAGTTCAATGGAAGGAAGGAACAACTGCTAAGGCCAAAGCCGTTATTCTAAGGGAAAAATTGTTTGTTCAAGACAATCATCAAAAAGTGAATTTTAAACATGGAAAAAAAGACACATGTCATTGACACAAAAGATATTACCAACTGACCAAATTTTGTGAAAAAAACAAAATGTAAGACATTCTATGGATGCATTAAACCATGACAAATTGTATGCACAAATATGCAAGAAAAAAATATTTAATACAAAGTGCAAAGACCAATTTAATGGACACAGAGTGCAAAGACCAATTTTATAAATGTGAAACAACAAATTTTTAATAAACACGATGTGCAAAGACCAATTTCATAGATACAAAGCACAAAGACCAATTTCATGGAAAAGCATTACAAAGACCAATTTAATAGATACAATGTTACACGAAAAATTTAATGGACACAAAGTGGGAATACCAATATCATGGCGATAAAGGGCAAGGCCAAAACCATGGTAAAAAAGGCAAAAGTTCATGGGAATATTAATGTAAAATTGAACTCATTGATGCATTTCTTAATGCTTTAAATGGACACGAGGTGTTTACTGAAATCTGAAGTGTTTGACTTAAAAAGTACCACATAAAATGTACTGAGTGACAATGGTGGCTGGCAACAAGTGACAAGCTTTGTAACAATAATCCGCATGGAATATCATACATGGGTGTGTATTCAACAACACAATACACCCTTACCCTCGTGTATAGCAAATAATTTAACCCTTTGCCAAGAAGGATGTTTCTTTTTGTCTGAAACATGTACATTACTCAAAATTTACTTATTTATTTTAATGTAATTACCATTTTTTTTTTAAATAAAACATGTGTAAATGAAAAATAAAACTTGTGGTAATCAATCATTGGATAAAATCCAAAGTTTAAAGCATTTTCTGTTAAATGTCTGAGGGCACAATGACAATATAGCACAATTGTATGACGTTATGAAATATTAATACATGATTCACATCTGCCCGTGCAAGCACTCTGTGAGTTAAAGCTGCAAGTTATTGCACTCACAACCAAGACAGTAAAACATCAAGTTCTAGAACTGATTCCACAAAGAAACTGGTCTAAATTATTCTCCAAAGAGCTGTTTTTTTAACCCTTTTACGTATTTTAAGTCCCACTATTCAAAAGTTATTTAATTTAATATGGTTCAATGATCGTAAGAGTTTTTGCAACCTTATACACACATTTTACAAATGTTATTTTATTTTATTTCTACATTATTTTGATAAAAAGTATAAAATTGGGTTATAACAAAATATTTTTAACAAGTTCTGCATATTAAAACTATGCTAAAGCTCTGTTCATGTTTCATTATGTCGCGGATACATGTATATACTAAGCAATACGTTTCACTGGCCAGGTTACAAGGGTAACCACGGAGACACGCAGCCCACGTGGTAGAGGGAGACTCACCTGTGTGGGTGTCGCTTTCCGACCGCTCAGCACGCTGTTTTGCCAATTCCTCCTCGCGCAGGGCTCGCGCCGCGGCCACAGCTGCCTGCTGGTTTAGCTTGTTGGCCTCGATGTACGCCATCTCAGCGCCGATCTCATTCTGAACAGTGTCGTAGAACAGGCCTGGCAACAGATAGAATGGTTTGTTTTTTAACCACTCACAAACAAGTGTATAAATACTTGAACCTAGCTCTGGAAAAACGGGGCTTAATGCTTGTGCAGAAAGTGTCATCACAGATTTGCCTGTGAAGTTCCCACAGGCTAACAGGGACGACGCTTTCCGCCTAAACTGGATTTTTGTTTAGAACAGACTTCCTTTACATTAAAAAAGAAAAGAAAAGAGCTGAAAGTGTTGTCCCTGCTTAGCCTGTGCGGACTGCCACGATATGCACAAGCATTAAGACCCAGAGTGAGGCTGCTTAGCCTGTGCGGACTGCCACGATATGCACAAGCATTAAGACCCAGAGTGAGGCTGCTTAGCCTGTGCGGACTGCCACGATATGCACAAGCATTAAGACCCAGAGTGAGGCTGCTTAGCCTGTGCGGACTGCCACGATATGCACAAGCATTAAGACCCAGAGTGAGGCTGCTTAGCCTGTGCGGACTGCCACGATATGCACAAGTATTAAGACCCAGAGTGAGGCTGCTTAGCCTGTGCGGACTGCCACGATATGCACAAGCATTAAGACCCAGAGTGAGGCTGCTTAGCCTGTGC
>VMBQ01002371.1:68654-111176 GCA_007657795.1 Dreissena rostriformis
TTAACCCTTTGAGCGCTGGAACCGGATTTTGAAGGCCTTTGCAAACAGTTTGGATCCAGATGAGACGCCACAGAACGTGGCGTCTCATCAGGATCCAAACTGTTTGCTATTCTGATAGTATTTTTTGAAAAAAAATCGAAGAAAATGCTAATTTTAGAAATTTAGCAGACAACAGTTTAGCAGATGACAAATTTCCCAGCATGCAAAGGGTTAATGACAAATAAAAAATATTTCAAGATAATCATCATCAACTGAAGATGATCAAGACAAACAAAATAAATACTAGCCAATAAACCACAATTTTTTTTGCATACCCATTATTTTAATTACCAATATTGCTCTGGTGATTAAAAGTGTCACATAAATCTAACTTGATATTGGGTTTATAATATCTTATGAGAACGATAGTAGTTCAGAATTTTTTGCTTTGGCCATCACATGAGCCAAGTCCTGCGAAAATGGGTCTTATGCCATAACGGCCAGCATAACTCAGACAAGCCTGCGCATTCACGCAGTATGTCAAGGAGCTTCCCTGTCCGCGATTGAGAAACAACAAAATTGTGTGTGACTTAACAGCAGAGAAGCTCCTGACCAGACTGCTCGGATGGGCAGGCTGGTCTGAAGCTACTATGGCCACATATGGCATAAGACCCATTTTTGCATGATGCTGCTCAATTATAATTCCACATATAATAAAACATCGAACTTAAGCCTGCAAATCAACGAGATGACTTATAAGACTAGTCTGCAACTAATTCACACGGCCCTCACCTGGACTCCATAGCCTCCTGGGAGAGATCACTATCGTCTGCCTTCAGTTCAGCACCAAACATGTCCCTAAAAAGGACAGTAGACAAGCCTTGTAGTGAGCATGTTGACGAGCCTTCGATTTATTTGCTTCTATTTTTTACCATGGATGACTGGGCAAATGGTTTATTAATTGTTTACCTTTGCTTGAAACTTTTCTTTATGGTATCAAAGATTTTTTTCGTGACACAAAAAAGTACGAACAAATAACTGTTGAGAAAAAGAAATCAGTATTCATTGAAAAAATCACAATATAAAAATGTACGAATGCATATAGTGCACAATTATCACATGTTCCTGTTGATCACATTCAATATATCGTTAAACCAAGGGCCGCCTACCACAGTTGGTAGAGCCCTGGACTACAAATCAGAGGATAATAGTCAACATAACTTGTGTGGGGATTGGTCATGCAATCCTTTCTACGTCAAATCTCCTCCTACCTCTGGTTCAAGTAGGGCAGTTGTCAGTTACTAGTATAAGTATGTGTTTATTTGTAAACTGAGCAACCGTGATATGACTGAAATACTGTTGAAAACGGCAAAAAACTCAAGTAAACAAACAAATCACCTGTTTTCTGGGAAAACTGCAATTGTGTCTCAATCGGATTTTTGGTAAGAAGACTTTCTTTAATTGAAAAATTCCATAAAAGCGGAAAGTGTCGTCCCTGATTAGCCTGTACAGATTGCACAGGCTAATCTGGGAAGACACTTTACGCATATTCATTAAGCCCAGAATTCCCAGTACTAGCCTCAACTCACCTGAATTCGTCCAGTACAAGTCCTGCCACACTGGACACCTGTGTGTGGAAGTCCTCCACTGCCTGAAAGCACAACACAATATATTCGACAATAGGTTGATTTTGTTGTTTTTTGAGCCCTTAATCATGTGACTCAGCCCCAGATGATTGAGAACAACTTTTGTAACTTTCATGGCTGTGACTCATATGTTATTTGAGAAACAGCTCAAGACAAAAACAATCCTATATAAAAAGGTTTTTTACAAGTCAAAAAGGGCCAAAACACCATTATTGACAAATGGTTTGCATCACATTTGACATGCATCATCCTCTTATCAATATATACACTCATAGCTGTTCCAAGGTGTGGCTCCGAATACAAAATTGTGCTTATTTTCAAGTAAAAAAAGCCATAACTCTGTAATTTGCAAATGGATTGCAACTACATTTGATGTGCCTCATCCTATTATCCATACATAAATCAGCAAAAGCAGTTTCCAAGGTATGGCTCCAGACACAAAAGTGATTCGGACGAAAGGACGAACAGAAGGAAGGAAGGTTGGACAACTCCAAAACAACATCCCTCCCCCTATGACAGGGGATAAAAAGCAATCAGTGGTTAAAGTTAAGATTTAAAAAAAAAACTCAATTCATAAAACTCTATACAATTCATGTTGAGTGCTTAAATCAACTAATAGATACTACTTAGATGTGTCATATTTTACTCGTTTTTGTAATAGAAATCTTAAAAATAGAACATTACACTGGAAATTGCTTACTTCATACTTTAAGGTGTGAGTGCCTAACAAAAGTGTATACCAATTTTTTTCAATGTCAGATAGAATACCTCCATGTTCAACCCTCAATTCACCAATTGGGCTTTCTAAGTTACATCAACACGACCCCTCACTTTCATCCCCTTAATCCACTCACCCTCTGAGCACCGTCCGTGCGTTTTGGGAACAAGGGCCGGGGCGGAATGTACTCGGCAACGCGCCGGGCGAGTTCCTCCGGGGGCCGTTTGGGGATCAGCGGGTGTGACAGAGAGATCTCGAACATCATGTATGACTTGGCCTCCACATACTGTTGACCCTCGAGGTTCACTGGAGCAGACGAGTCTGGCTCCGACCCAGCGTCTGATTTCACGGTTTGTGATGTCTGTGAGAGATTGCAGGATGTGATAATTGAGGTTTTAATTAAATAACTGGTTAACATTATACCTATGAAGCAATTGTATATGCTGTGAGCATATCATTCGAAACATATCTTTACATTTTGTGCCATTGTTTTGTTGATTTTATTGTTGTTGATTTTTTTATTTTTTTTACCAAACATTTTTTTTTGTAATTAAAAAAACAACAAAATAAAGACGGTAATGTCAAATAAATTATTGTTGTCAAACCTTTATAAATTTATATATGATAAATTATCATCATAATCAGCTATCAATTTCAGGTGCTTCATTTAAATACCTTGCTACTAGTGTTTGGCACAAAATGTAAATCATTGCACAATAACATATTTAGCAATTGAAACGATGTTGGTATTTTAATAAACAAAATGAAGAAGAGTTTAGTACATGTGACAGTTTATATAAATTTAACATGTTTGACAGCAAATGGACACATGGTTAGTTAAAACATAACATACATTTGCTACGGTGATTTTTGTTTCTGAACAAACAAACAAACACTAAATACATGTTGTGTTATTGTGTTTACAGTTTATTAGAGCATGCAGCGCTATAACTGTCTAATTAACTTCATAATAAATATGAGCCACGCTCTGTGAAAAGGGTGTTTAATGCATGTGAGTAAAGTGTCGTCCCAGATTAGCCTGTGCAGTCTGCACAGGCTTATCAGGGACAACACTTTCCACCTAAACAAGATTTTTTGCAACATTTCTTAAAATGAAAAAAAAATCATAAACGCAGAAAGTGTTGTCCCTGATTAGCTTGTGCGGACTTCACACGCTAATCTGGAACAACACTTAAGGCACATGCATTTAACACCCCATTTCACAGAGCGCAGCCCATCTGTAATGTATTTTGTACAGTAGAAGGCTTTAAATTCCCGAGAACACATTCACAAATTTCTCTCAAAATGACCATTTTCATTTATTTTTTAAGACATGAATTTGAGTCAACTTGCAAAATGTAAACAGAAAGTAAATAGACCTTGACCTTACTAATAAAACTTTATCAACTGCAAAAACGTGTTATGGTCATAAGTGGTTTATGCCATTTCAGTGTCTTATAAGCAGATAATTGTGCTGTTGCAAATTATATGTTATTCAGTGTATCCTGGAAATGTATAAATACTATCTAAGGCTAATAAACATGAATACATCTTATGACAATGTTCACATTTTAATTTTCTGAACATTCATGTTAACTACACAGACCACTGGTAAAATGCAAGTTCAAAGCAAAGTAAGTCACCTGCTTGTAATTTGATAAATAATAATTGATATTAAATAAACATTTACAATTGCTACTGCTTGTGTTTTAACAAAGTGTGACGATTTCTTACGCACATGAACAAAAGTTGTTTTATTACATATTTGCACCTTTTGAGGTTTGTCAATAGTGTGATTATTGCACTTTGTGCTCAGGTGAGCTAAAACTGTACACTCCTTCTGTTAAACTGTATTTTTTTTTGCCTGTTTCTTAGTTCCATAAATTTCAATATCGAGAATCTAGTAAACATTTTGTTTTATAATGTGCCTAGCAGATTAGCAATTTGGGATTGCATGTTTAATCTGGGGTTCTTGTATGAGTACAACTTTCAAATGAAGTAAATTTAAAGGCAGATTAGAAACTATCTGACATTTCTGCCTTCAAATCAGACCTGTTGTCTTGACAACCAAGACATGAATGATGATGTTGGTGACTTGTTAATTTGTGCATTTTATAAGACCTCAATCACAAACAAAACCCTTTCAGTCTACAAACATCTATATTGATGATTCCTACAGGTTGGTTCACAAATTTTATGACAAAAACAGCTAAATGACAACTTTGAATTTTATTTATAATCAAAATGCTTTATTACTCTGTTGTTATTTTGATAATAACAAGTATGATATGGAGATAAGTATGTGATTAATGAGACGATAATAACTTTTTGTCATGGTGCTTATAATAAGAAAACTCAAATTGTAAGATACCAAGTATAACTTTTTCATAATACTGTAAAATCGTTATAATTTGTGTGACATTAATTTTCATTGATTTTGTGGTTTAAAGGATCCAAGAAATTAACATAAACACATCCGAAAATGACTGATGCAAATTCCTCTTTTTTTCCACCAAATCAGAAATTCATGAATTTACGTGTCCACGAAAAATTCATTTTTAAGAAGAACCACAAAATTGCATGCATACAAATACATAATGATTTTACAGTAACAAAGTTTTAAACAAGGCACCAAGCAGCTGTTCAATTGATTAGGAAATACTTTTATATTTAAAATGTTGTTTTTTTCTACATCGCAGAAGACAGGACAAAACAGGTTTTCTTTTGACTACAAAATTCAACAAACATCTTCTTCTCATGAAAAAATAAGTTGTCACACAAATCTTGGTGCATAAAATCCCGAACAAAGCTTGGCCAAACATTTGAAATTCAACTTGTCAATCAAATGCCCGCATACTTACAGCAATGCTGTTTTGTCCAGCCTTAAAGAGTGCATACACAAAATATGTAACTATGGTAACAAGGGACATTAAAAAAACAACACAACAAACAATGGAATATGTATAGACATCACAACTAATGTTTATTTGTTATTATGAAAGCAATTTTATGATGTAAAGTAAATATGTCCCTGGGCCCTGTTTAACTAACCTGCTCATACCAACAATAAACACAATTCATCTTAATTCATTTCAGGTACTTCATTTGATTATCTGTTAAAATCCAAGCATTCTGAGTGGATATTAATTAATTAAATATATCCCAAAACATGATTAATTTCAATTATTTGCAACAATTAATGAAGTTCTGAAAACTAAATGTGAAAATCTAAGAATGTTCTAAGTAGCTTAGTAAAAGTGGGTCAGGAAAAAATGTCAGAAAAAAAGCAAAAAATGTAATTGCTAAATTATGTTGATGCTTTACTAAGTGTTTTGGATATAAAAGCTAGTTTAAACCAGTACACTACTGTTTAGATGGTAATTGGTACTTTTGTGTGTGTGTTAACAGAAGTTGTTTGCTTTAAAGAAGAAAATTGGACCTGAATGTTCAGACTTTCCGAAGAGATTAATAAATCACATCCATGGTTACGTTTGACAAAATATGAACATGAACAATGTGACAAATGGGTAGTGGAGAACCATTTCAGGCCATATATGCAGCATTCCAGAATGTCAATGAAAGTCATCGAAAAAAAGAGAAATCAGTGGAACCATCTTAAACAAGCAAATTCATTGAATTGATATCCCCCGCCAAATCAATTTTGTTTATGGATGGGTGTAGAACTAAAAGAAAAGGTATAAGTGAAGAGTTGTGCCTTTTGTCATTTTTTAAAAAACTCATTTGTACCTGTGATGGGTTTTCGCGTATCTATATATACACTAACACCAAGTATACTCATACCAAGTTTCAATGAAATCCGCCAAAGCACTTGCAAGATATGGCTCCGGACAGCTGTAAGCTTATAGTAAAAAGCTTTTTTTCAAGATACAAAGGGCCATAACTCCGTTATTAACAGATAGTGTACAATGCCATTTGACGTGCATGAGATACACATGCCAAATATCAAGTTGCTATAATCAATATTGCAAAAGTTATGACCATTTTTCGAACCTAAATGCAAGTGTGACGGAATTTCAGAAGGACAGACAGACAGACGGACAGACAGACGAACAGACAAGTGCGATCACTATATGCCACCCTACCGGGGGCATAAAAATTAACGAAAGAAACGTGCCTCAAGAGCTATGGAAGCAAGAGTTATGGTTTTTGAGCACTGCACATTCCTGAAAGGAAATCTACCCATATTTTTGAATTTCAATATCATAACTCTTTAAGAGTGTTTAGATATGCCCCATTCAAAATTGAAATTAAAAAATAAACAAATGGCAGTAACTCTAAAAATATCGAAGCATGAGTTATAGGTCTTGTGCACAGGATATCACCATAATAATATCTTACAGTAACTAACAATTTAGATTTAAGTTGATACCTCTTTTAGTTTTTAAGATATGCTCCAGACAAAATTGAAGTACAAAAACAAATGGCAATAACTATAAAAATAGAGGTTCATGTTCCCTGCACATTCCCTGAATAAGATTTACTTACCTTTTAAGTTTCAAGTTAATAGTTTTTAGTTTTTTGAGATATGGTCCAAAACAAAATAAGTAAAAAAATTATCCTAGTGCAAAAAGTCTAAGAGAAAGAGTTATGGCTCTAAGGAATGAACACCGTCTCAATGAGATCTCTCTTCCTATGATGTTTAAAATTGCTATGTCTAATAGTTCCCGACAAGAAAATCTGACATCCGGACGACAACTACAGATGAGCAGACAAACAACGCAAACCCAGTATTCCCCCTTACAACTTTGGTGTGCAGGGAGTTATAATAATAGGGATGAAACATAGATTAATATGGTCAAGTTGTTAAAATGGAAACCAATAGAGGCAGAGTTGTCAAACATTGCTCTGCATTCTAGATATAATATTCCAAATATTGGGCAAGTGAATACAATCATTCTGTGCACACAACATGCCGGGTCCAAAATCTGACTATATACAACAAATTACCTCATGTACCTCCTAAATCATAAAGCAAATAAGCCACTCTCTGGGAAAACTGGGTTAAATGCATGTAGGTAGAGTCTAGTCCCAGACTAGCCTGTGCAGTATGCACATGCTAATCTGGGACAACATTTTCCGCCTAGCCCTAGACTGCAAAAGGGTAATCTGGGAAGGCACTTAATGCACATGCATTAAGCCCTGTTTATCCAGAGCGCCGCTCAAATCTATTTACTAACTTCTGTCGCTTTGGTGAGAATGCAAACAAAGCATGCTCAATACAGCAATATGATCTCCTTAAACCATGTCTGAGTTCTGCACAGAAATATGTGTCATGTTCTGAGAAAACTGGGCATAATGCTTCTGCGTAAATTGTCATCCCAGATTAGCCTGTGCAGTCCTAATCAGGGACGACAATTTCCGCTTTTATGGAATTTTTCTTTAAAATGATGTCTCTTCTTAACGAAAATCCAGTTTAGGCGGAAAGGGTCGTCCCGGATTAGCCTGTGCGGACTGCACAGGCTAATCTGGGACAACACCTTATGCACATGCATTTTGCCCAGTGTTCTCAGAACACGATCGACAAATATTGGCTAATAAAAGCTATTTGAATCCTCAACTCCTCTGATGTTGATGTTCTAATCTTCCACATCGTTATCATATACTGCTTTTAAATTCTGGTTTGTGAATAACATAAGCGGGTTAATTATTATGTCCATTTAATACTCTACATGCTGGTCATCTACGGAAAAACTAAGCTAGAAAACAAGTTAAGATTTTCAAATGTGGTGTGAAATAAACAAATATCATTTAAAAACCCACTAAAATTACATATTGCTTGTTGACTAGTAAACAATTATGCAAGTAAACAAGTTGTGATCTGTTTAAATATGTGTATGTTAATGGCGTTCCATTTTGGATCAAAACTACAAAAAACATGGCATTTAAGTAGATATAACAGCAGTCCTAAATGTGTAACTGAAGTTATAAATACCTTCTTAACCCTTTAAGCCACTCTGAGATAGGCATTTTGACACATTTTGTAGTCCCTTAAAAGATCTTATTAAATTAAAGACCTTTGTAACTAGGTTTTAAAGGCTTCACTTCCAACACTTAGATACCGAGCAGCAAACGGCATAAAACCTGAACAGACCGAGAGTTACTCGCAGGCTGTTCTGATTTTATCCTGTTTGAATAAAGCCATTTTCACTTTGCTTCTGAGTGGGAAGGGGTTAAACAGTTATTGAATTACCCATGTAAAACCACAGTAACATCTGTATTTATAGGATTGAATTCCCCATGTAAAACCACAGTAACATCTTTATTTATAGCTTTCTCACCTTAACCTGACATTGACCTATTTATGAAACCTATTAGACACCATTATACTGGTTAGCGACACATATTCACCCAAAATTGGAGGGTAAACACCAGTTTAACTACGTAATAAAATTTGGCGCCACAAAATAATGTTGTTAAAACAAAATCACATCGCACATCCATAATTTGCCCGCCATTGAAAACCAATCAGGGGTAAGTGGAAAATTGTCAATGTTTCCTTCATATATTGTGATTTACATAAGAAGTATATAGGTACTTTGACCCCAATGGAACACCATAATTGTATCTGTTATACACAATCATTCAACACGGCAGATGGTCAGGGCTGGTTACCATGGTTACCTTCTTATGGTCATGGTGGTCTTTGCCATGAGGTTCATGGTCCTAGGGGTGGAGCATTAGCAACATATATATATACAGTACACATACAGAAAGCGGTTGTTATGGTGCAACTAAATGGCAATGAATGAAATAGACACTGGGCTACTGATTCAAGGGAAGCGTGTAAAGCCATTCTATCTGGTCTAGAACCACGTACCACTCACTGAGTTTCATGGTAAATATGAAAATGAGTCGTGTTCTGAGAAAACTGGGCATAATGCATGTGTGTAAAGTGTCGTTCCAGAATAGCCTGTGCTGTCCGCACAGGCTAATCAGGGACGATAATTTCCGCCTAAAGGGGATTTTTGCTAAGAGACATCATTTAACCGAAAAATTCCATAAAAGCGGACATTGTCGTCCCTGATAAGCCTGTGCGGACTGCACAGGCTAATCAGGGATGACAATATTCACACAAGCATTATGCCCAGTTTTCTCAGAACGCGACACAAATGTTCAAGAACCTAAGATGATCATGAATGGAAAAAATTCTAACTCCTCACTTATCTTGATTTTTAACCAAAGGGCAGATATACTCATTCTAACTTGTAGTACTTACATGAATACATGATTTCTTGAGTTTTATTTTTCCAATATATTTAATGGAAGAAAGTATTAAAATGTTTGTTAAAGACTGTTGGACATTGGATCATTTTACTTGCATAATGCACATTGCCATGCCATGGACTAACTGATTATGGCATTGATTTGAATATTCATGTATGAATTTTGTTTTTTTAATACAATAATATTATCAGAAAGTACTTAATTATTTAAACATTTAAACCATATATTGGAAATGATTTCAATAGTTGAATCATTTGAAAACGTTGTTTTATAAATAAAATAGTGCTCATAGAAATGTGTTTGCTGCTAAAATAATTACAATAATGCAAATTAATTTTGATCTTTCTCTACATTATACAATAAAATCTGTACTAAAATAGTATATGTGCAAATAAATACTTGACTACCTATCATTTGTTACCTCTGGAGACGCCCCCACAAATGTCACATGGGGGCTTTGACTCTGTCACAGACATGGTTGCAATTGAATATTACATAAGTGAATAAAAAGATCATTGTCATGGATTGAAACTAAATTCTTGACCTTGGTTGTGCACCTTCGATTTTCTTTATATTTCTTCATATAAGTTTTCTCAGAAAACCTAGGTGCCAAAAACCAAATTAAAGGTTTCGTTCGAAAATGAGCCCTTGCATATGTCCATCCCTTCTTAGATAGGGCACTAACCTCTGAGAGTTGATATTTTTTAATGACTGTCTACTCTTAACAAGGAAATTTGATACTGTGCTGGCCTTTGGTAGCAAATAAAAGAATGTTTCATTTGTAGCAATGTAGTGGTGTGGTTTTTTATTCAGGAGGGACATTTTATTTTTAAACAATTTTATAAGACTTCTAACATGGTGGGCTTCATCTATACACATTTCTTATTTAGTATATTTACAAGCAGATGATGTTTATAACACCAGTGGACTGTCCCCTAATTGTTATTGCCATGTACAATTGTTTCACCGGATTGCTCTTTTCATGCTGAAAAAAACGATAAGTTTGAAATTGTTTAATACAGGTTTCATTAATATTTACAAGGTCTTTTAAGAAGAATATTCCAGAGCCTACAATGACATTATTCTTTGCCTCTTTTATTGCATTAATTTAAGAAATCACAAAACCATATTCAGGAGATGTTGTTTTTTTTTAACTCTGTAAAAATACATTTTTGACGCAATTTTTTTCTTTACAAAATTCTTTCATAATTATGCAATGATTGAAAATTCATTTCAAGCATCTTTAAAATTTAGTTTATGAAAAAACTAGAGCTTTGTCACTGACGTGACGTATACCCCCACATGCTGCATTGACACAGAATATTTTGCATGCTGTCTCACAAAACAAGAGAAGCTTATTTATGGCAATTTTTAAGAATTATATATGACATTATCATTTATGGCCATTTCGACCTTTGAAATCTTGAATTCTTTGGCATGATACGCCATCCAATGCCTGTGAACAAAATTAATGTGGAGAGTAATATTAAAATCTCACAATGAATGNTCTTTGCCTCTTTTTTTGCATTAATTTAAGAAATCACAAAACCATATTCAGGAGACGTTATTTTTTTTAACTCTGTAAAAATACATTTTTGACGCAATATTTTTCTGTACAAAATTCTATCATAATTATGCAATGATTGAAAATTCATTTCAAGCATCTTTAAAATTTAACAATGCTTAACAATATGGTATGTAACAAGCACACAGTATCATTAATGAACACCATATGGCAAACAATGGTATAATGTCGTTATAAGAGTATAACTATCGCGTCAAGGAATTTGTAATTGTGTCTTTTGTTTTGGAACACTTATAATTTGGGAATTTTATGTGTAAATTTGACTCTTACATTTTAAGTTATTTTTAAGTTAATGAAAAAATAAGAGTACTGAAAAGTGTCTCAGGCAGTGCCTCAATGATCTGTATTTCTAAAAGTTTGATTTAACTCTTTCAGTGCTTGAACCGAATTTTGAAGGCCTTTGCAGAACGTGGCGTCTCATCAGGATCCAAACTGTTTGCTATTCTGATAGTATTCTTTGAAAAAAAATCAAAGAAAATGCTTTTTTTAGAAATTTAGCAGACAACATTTTAACAGACGTCAAATTTCCCAGCATGCAAAGGGTTAATACCAATGTTTTCATTGACTTATAGCAAGACCTGATAATAGCCAGTAATTTTCATCAACAGAAACAACTAAAGGATTTCTCCAAGAGTTTTTTTTCCAAGTTATCCCTAAACTTTCAATAGATTGTTCCCGTGTGTAGCTGTAATACAAAAATCTTGCTCACATACATGTGACAGTTTAACCAAAATTCAGCAAGCCATTAAACAAGGGAGTGCCTTCACACAATCTCAAATACATGTACCACAATTGTTAAATGTACTTGACGACAAACATTACGCTCAGTTTCCACAGAACAAGGCTAAATTTACCAGTAAAATATCAGCAATCACTAACTAATTGCCCCTAAAATATGATTCCATAACATAATGTTAAAATTGCAACTTTTGAAAATATTTTTATTTAAATGTGTTTAAATTCAAAACAATGCAACCTACTATTTTAGACATAGTCACACAGATATCTGTTTAATAAATTTTTAGAAGTTTTTTTTTCTTGGCACAAGAACCAAGACAAGTTGGTTAGAAGATGTATGACTGATTTCACACGGTGAATAGCTGTTTAATAGTATTGTGCAAAAAGAGGAAGTGACATCATTTGTACAGGATGTGACCTCAAAACTACAAACCTCATCATGCTGTGGTGCTAAGCTATTGGATCTCTGCAAACCAATGAGTTTACAGGTGATTTATTACGATTACATGGGGAACAACAAATAATTCAAGATTTCAGTTTTATTCCTAAAGTGGCTTTTAACTTCATAAGAATCAAAGACAAAAATTTTAATCATTGGAATGCCTCTTTGTGGAACATCAATCATCAATTGGAAGAGGATGTCATAATGCATCATCTTCTGTATCAGAGGGGGTAATCATGTGAAGATCAAGATGCGGATGCCCACGCCGAGACAGGTATTTTTCGCCGCTTTATAACACTTTTATTAATTGTTTAAATGCGGCTCACTTTTCAGCCATATCAGGAAGAAAGCGATTAGTGTTCATTTCGTATTAATATTCGCTTTATACATGGACTTTACTCGATACAAAATTTCTTTACGGGATCACAAAATAACAGCTCCCACTAATAAAATGCGTAGCAAGTGAAAATGATATATAAAGGGAATATTAATACGAAATAAGCGCTAATCACTTTCTTACGGATATGGTTGGAAAGTGAGGGGCATTTAAAAATTAAACAAAAGTAATAAAGGGTATAAAATGGCGAAAAATACCAGTCTTGGCACGGACGTTGCCATCTTGATCGGCACTTGATTACCCTCTCTGTGTATGTCATGCTTTTGAAAAGCTTTTGCCCAAGCATAGATCACTACTGACAATATTTATCATCTAACTATGGGTTGCCTCAGCAACAAATATTGAGACATTTATAATATTCTCATTTACAAACTAAACTGACGGATGGTCATGCCTTTGTTATCACTTAAAAATTGCATGAATGACATCTCTTTAAAAATCAATAATTCTTACTAGCAAATAGTAACCGGTCCAAAAAAATACTGTTCAGATCAAAGAACTAAAGAGTTGACAAAGTTTACAAACAGGAAGTCAGAAAATGCACAAAATGCTGCCCCAGTACCAGGCTCTAAATACAAACACATACCCTGTCATCAACAGTTTGTCTTGAGTGCTACAGAGCAATTTTCATAGAACAATGACACTTATGTAAATGAGCCTAAACTTTAAATCATAATAATGAAAGAAATGTAGTTCAGCAACAGTATCTTTTGTGTTCTCTTATTATTGTAAACACGCTTCTTAATGTGTTTTATCCTCAAATCTACAAAGCCCCTTAGTAACTGCAAAAATATCTCAATTTTTTTTTATTTAACATAATCCCAATTGCAGCAACATCTATATTTTTAATGAAGATTTATGAAATTAAAAATAACGTCTGAATGAAAGTCACAGAAATGTGGACAAAGGAAGCCAAAACCAAGATGTGAACATACCCTAGATTCGTCAACGGTTTGTCTTGAATGCTGTTTGGTCAAGAAAATACTCAGTTATCGTAAGATGGAAACAAATACATAAATCGGTTTTTATAGTAGTTATTGTTAACATTTAACTTGTACAATGCTTATGATTTATAATGCCCAGTACCAACTTGGAATATTCTTGATATTGAACCCCTTTGAACTAATAAGCCTCGAACTTATAATGCCATATTATTTTGGAATATTCATGTAAAATACAATTATAAGTATTTGAGTCGCGCTCTGGGAAAACTGGGCTTAATGCTTGTGTCTAAAGTGTCATCCCGGATTAGCCTGTGCAATCAGCACAGGCTAATCAGGGATGACACTTTCTGCCTAGACAGGAGTTTTGTTTAAAAGAGACTTTCTTTGAGCGAAAAATTCCATAAAAGCGGAAAGTGCACAGGCTAATCAGGGACGACCCTTTCTGCTGATATGACACTTTACACACACGCATTAAGCCCAGTTTTCCAAAACACGACATTGTCACATGACGGATGAAATGCAGAGACCACCGCCTGCACACTGTACAAGGTCACCTACCCGCGACTCTTCCAGTCTTGAATGTTGCTAGACAAATACACAGGCTGCAGCGGTCAATATCAATCAATTTATAAAAACATGTTGAATCAATGAAAGAATAATACATTGTTCAGGTTTATTACAACATGTTAAAATTAAAAAAGAATAACTGATGTGTTTGAGAAACACTATGTCCCCTTTTGAGCGATTTTGACCCATATATTTGACCTTTGACCTTGAAGGATGACCTTGACCTTTCACCACTTAAAATGTGCAGCTCAATGAGATACACATGCATGCCAAATATCAAGTTGCAATCTTAAATATTGCAAAAGTTATGGCCAATGTTAAAGTTTGTGCAAACAAACCAACAGACAAACAAACCATCAAACAGACAGGGCAAAAACAATATGTCCCCCAGTATAGACTGGGGGACATAACAAGAGCTGTCAGAAGACAGCGCACTCGACTATTCAAGTGCTTGACAGTATAAAGTAAGCCATCATGGGGAAATTGTTCATATTCAATAAGGTCAAGGTAATATAGTCATATTCTAACTGGAAGAGGGCCATAATTAAAACATATTGATCGCTTATGTTTTAAAGAAGTGGTACATTATAGACAATCCTGAGTTCAGGTATATTTTCCACAATCTATTGAACAACATTTGTAAAGACATAAAACAAACAAATAAGATTATATTTCAAGTTTGATAGCAATAGCTTGGGTGGGATGGTTGGACGGTGTTTCNTCAAGGTCAAATTCAAATTGCCAGGTACAGTACCCTCATGATAGTAAGAAAGTATATTTGAAGTTTGAAAGCAATATCCTTGATACTTAAGAAGTAAAGTGGATGTAAACACAAAATTTAACAAAATATGCAAAGTTACTGAGTGGAAAAGGGGCCATAATTCTTACAAAATGCTTGTTACAGTTGTCTGCTCTTGTTTATAGATTGGGGTCATGTTGGTTATGCAAAATATGAAAGCAATATGTCAAGGGACAAAGAAAATATTTGAGGTGGTACGCAAACTTTAACATTCCAACGCTCACGCTCACGCTGATGCCGGGGTGAGTAGGATAGCTCCACTATACACTTGGAGACTTTTCTAACGCATCACTTTTCAAACTTGAATATCTCAGTAATGGGTTAAGATTTATATTTAAAATTTCACATGTGATCATTTGACTATATTCCGTGCAAGTTCACGATAAAATCATTCATCCGTGGCGATCGGACCCTTTTGCACGTGGTGTAGGTGTGGTTTCATCTTTTTGCACGTGAAAATGGTGAAACACGAGATAATTCTAATTTCATTTCAATTTCATTATTTTAGGTGGGTTCTTACACCAGGAAAACATAACATTTATTAAAAAAACAATATAGCTTGTATGAATATTCAGGAGCACAACCGCGCAACTTGCATTTTGCAGGCTACCTGTCCCACTTGCCAAAGCGTCCAATTGTCACGGATGAATGATTTTATCGTTAGATTGCACATAATATAGTCAAATGATCAGATGTACAATTTTAAATAAAAATATTTACTAATAACTGAGATATTTAAGTTTAAAAAGTGTTGCGTTAGAAAAGTCACAAAGTGTAGAAAACGCGTTATAATTCCAATTGAACTTCAATTTCATTGTTCTAGGTGGGTTTTTACACAAGGAAAACATAACATTAATTAAAAAAACAATATGGCTCATATGAATATTTAGGAGCTCACTTGGCATGTTGCAAACCGGTCAGTCATTGAGAAGTGGAAGTTGATGCTTTTTACTTTTCACATTATTTTACGTTGTGTGATTTTACAAATTTGACTTTTGCAGTGATGTTTTTAATTGTTTAAGTTTGCTATTTAAATGTTGATCGATTTCATTCAAATTTACATGGAGTATTAGATATGTGTTGAATTATTCTGAGTCTAAATTTAAACAAAATCCGTTAAAAAATAAGGGAGCTATATTGATTTGAATACGTGATGCGTTAGAAAAGTCTCCAAGTGTATATATATACTTGTATATATATAGTCGAGCTAAAAATGTGTGTATTTCAGTCGATTCACAAAACATTTCATCTTATAAAATACAAGTTGCAGTAGTCAATATTTGTTGCATTTCAGTCAATTTACTGTTCAATCCGCATATTAAATAAGTATGACTTCAATTTAAGTTCTTTTAATAATCACCAAACAGCATGTAATTATAAAATTACTTCAACCTATATTTTGATACAAGCAGTGTATGCCTTTGGTATCATTTAGATGCCAGATATTTTTTAAATGACAACACAAAAGGGCCATGATGGCCCTTAAGCGGCTCATATGAGTTCAAGTTACACCAGTTGTTGAAGACTTTACCTGGTCACCCAGTTTTTAACCCCACTTGACCAACATTTCAAAGTGGTCTTTATATTGTCAAGATGAACATAATTCTGACCATGTTCATCATGATTGAGTCATAAATGTGGCTTCTAGAGTGGTTATATGCTTTCTCTAAGATTAGAGTGATCTTATTTTTGGACAAACATGACCCAGATTTAAACTTGTAATAAATATTGTCAAGATAAACCTTCTGACCAAGTTTGATCAAGATAGAGCCCTTTATGTGGCTTCTGGAGTGGTAACAAGGTTTGTCTTAGATTCGACCTGGTAACCTAAGTTTTGGACACACAAGACCCAGATTCAAAATTTGCCAAGATATTGTCAAGATAAGCATTCATTCCAAGATTCTTCAAGATTGAGTCATACATGTGGCTCCTAGAGAGGTAACAAGGTTTTTCTAAGATTTGTCCAGGTGACCTAGTTTTTGAACACACATGACATAGATTCAAATTCCTTGTAGCTATTTTCAATTTGAACATTCTGACTAAGTTTCATCAAGATTGGATGAAAAATGTGGTCTTTATAGTGTCCATGAGCTAAACATTGATGAGCACATCACAAGAAACCTGACATGATCACAAAAGGTGAGTTGAAATCAAAACACAAACTATGAAAAATTGTACAGTGGTAGATTTAAATCAAGCTTTAGGTATGAGTGTGAAACTGTTATATCTGATATAGAATAATCAAACAGATACATCAGTATGATGCTCCATACTCAAAATGTGAGTTTTAATATGCAATTACATATGGCTTGTTTTTGTTGAGTCGTGGGTCATTTTTGAGTCATGGTTATAAAGATTGTGTGAAATCACTTGATAGAACGTTTGCACATGATGCAGTTGGTTACAGTAAAAAGTTTTGACACAGTCACCATCGTTTTGCTGATCAAAAATTTGACAAAACCAGATAATTATAGTTATTCACCACAACTCAATAAGTTCTTATAATAAAACAAACAATATTTCTTACTTTATGTTGTTTCTAAGGAACACAAAATCCATTATATATTAGTATTTTCAATGTTACAGCGTCTGTTGACAGTTTTTTCACAAATTGCGGTCTCAATCATCATCGATAGTAAATTCCCTGCAACGTCTTTTTAAGTGTTAAAACATGCAAATATTGCCGTTGGAACAGCCAATTAGAACCAACGACTCAAGAAGGACATAACTTTCAAGATGGCGGTTTGACACTATCAAGACAATCGATTATTTTTATGTTTGCAGACGATAAACATGTGAAAACGTGTGAAACACTATGTCCCCTTTTGAGCGATTTTGACCCATATATTTGACCTTTGACCTTGAAGGATGACCTTGACCTTTAACCACTCAAAACGGCAGCTCCATGAGATACACATGCATGCCAAATATCAAGTTGCTATCTTCATTATTGCAAAATTTATGGCCAATGTTAAAGTTTGTGCAAACCAACCAACAAACCAACAAACAAACAGACAGGGCAAAAACAAAATGTCTCCCAGTATAGACTGGGGGACATAACAAGCATCAAATCTTAAGACCAAAGGTTAATAATTATGTTTACAATGATTCATGGTCATATATTTATAAAATATAAGTGATGTAACATCTTAAGGAAAATTACCCACGACTCAAAAGAGATATAGCATATATTTGATAACACATATATAACACATACAGATGTTAGCTTCGTGGCACAGTTAAGCCCGCACATAGTACTCAGAGGATGTGTTTAAATCATATATGTGTGTAATATAATGCAATCATCGGACTGTTATGTCACACGAGGGATGACACCTACCCTGGCAGATTCATCCCTTTGATGCTATGAGAAATTACCAGCACATTTGAGTAAAACAATACTTTGAAAAGTCCTTCAAGAAAAAAAGACGAATTTGAAGTTGAGGACAACAGTTGACTGTTCCTAAAATTTTCGTTTTAAGTGTTTTCACTAAAATGAGGGTCCATTTGTCTAAAGAACAAACACCAAAAGTTTCTCTGCTCCATCAATCAAACTGCCACATAGCATGTCAATACTGGTTTTCTTTCAATTCTGTTATTTAATATGAGTCGTGTTCTGAGAAAACTGGGCATAATGCATGTGCGTAAAGTGTCATCCCAGATTAGCCTGTGCAGTCCGCACAGGCTTATCAGGAACGACACTTTCCACTTTTATGACATTTTTCGTTTAAATGAAGTCTCTTCTTAGCAAAAATCCAATTTAGGCGTAAAGTGTCGTCACTGATTAGCCTGTGCAGACTGCACAGGCTAATCTGGGATGACACTTTACGCACATGCATTATGCCCAGTTTTATCAGAACGCGACTCATATAATTAATTTAAAAATGCATCTAACAATATAACCATACGCCAAAGCAAAAGGCAATTTGAAATGCACATTGCACCAGAATGCATTAGGATAAAAGCAAAAATACATTTCAAATGCACATCCTACTGGTATGTGTTATGGGGAATACACAACATTTTTTGTATGTTTTGTAAATATTTCTGCGGACTGCACAGGCTAATCTGGGACAATGCTTTACAAAAATGCCCTAAGCTCAGATTTTTCAGAGTGCACCTCGTAGTTGAGGTCACAATTAGATGAGTCATGACTTGGTGACCATAACATTCAGCCAGTTTGACATCCCCATGCTTACAAATTGAAAAATTAACTCATGCTTTCTAAGCATACATGTGTCCTGTTCTGAGAAAACTGGGCATAATGCATGTGCGTAAAGTGTCGTCCCAGATTAGCCCGTGCAGTCCGCACAGGCTAATCAGGGACAACACTTTCCGCCTAAATTAGATTTTTGCTAAGAAGAGACTTCATTTAAATGAAAAATGTCATAAAAGCGGAAAGTGTCGGCCCTGATTAGCCTGTGCGGACTGCACAGGCTGATCTGGGACGACACTTTACCCACAAGCATTATGCTCAGTTTTCTCAGAACACGACACATATCATGTTGCAATCACATGAAAGACTGTAATGCCAAGACATGAAAACAATATGTAATGCACAACACACGATATATGTTTGAAAATGAAAATTCAAATAAAGGAGTACATCTACTGTAATAATACAAGATAAGAAGGCAAAATGCTCTAAGGCGGTCACCTGAGATCCCAAAGACCTGAGAAGGTAGTGTCACAAGATTTTACAATAGATTTATAAGGAGAACTGCCCAAAAAATTTGCAGCCATGTCTTTCAACAAACCAAAATCATTATGGAACTCAGCCCAGATACATACAATTTTTCACAATGTTTTAAGTAAGTTTCACGATGAGTGGGTAGCAAATGTGACTTCTAGAGTGTACAAATGGTTTTACTAAATTACTATAGTCACTGAAGGAAAACTGCAAACCACATGGCGGCCAAGTTTTTAAATGGAAAGGAACCATATCTCACTCGTCAGAAAGTGTTAGACAATATGTTCAGAACAAGTTTAATGAAAATTGCGCAAACAAATGTGACTTTTTGAGTGTTCACAAACTATTTCTTTAATTTGACCTAGTGACCAAGTTTTTTTTACCCCACATGACCAAATTTAGAACTCTGCAAATATATATTATTTGAACAAATGTTCTGACCAAGTTTCATGAAAATTGGGCAATATGGTCTTTAGAGTGTTCACAAGCTATTTATTTTATGTAACTTAGTGACCTAGTTTTTTTACAATCGATGTGACCTAGTTTCAAAGTGGGCCAAGATTTTAACAAGACAAATGTTTTGACATATTTTCATAAAGATTTAGAGCGGTCAAAAGCTTTTTCTTTTATAAGACCTAGTGACCTAGTTTTTGACCTAAGGTGACTTAGCTGAGATTTCATTGGGACACATTTTCTGACCAAGTTTCATGAAGATTGCGCTATAAATGTGGCCTCTAGAGTGTTCACAGAGCAAAATTTGACCATGCACAATGAACAACAGACAAATGGCAATCACAAAAGCTCACCATGAGCAAGTTGTGCTCAAGTGAGCTTAAAACAACTTCACTGTTCAGGTTTGGTACACGATACATACATGTACTCTGGAAAGTTGGCGCTGCAATAGCTGACAAGACATAGACAGACACATGTGAAACCACAACCAATAACAGAGTTAGAGTTCTAAGGGATCTACATGTCCATGTAGTAAAACAGAAAATGACAATATTTTCAACAAGCAAAATTAATGCTTGAAAGAAAAAGTAATATTCTTATATTATTTGAGAGACTTTGAATGAATTCAGAATTTTAAACAGTGTAAATATCAATGTTTTCGGTTTTATTACCAATCTTCTTTGTTTGTTACTCCATATTGAAGAATTTCACCCAAAGGGAAACAGTTTCTCATTTTAACCAAACCCCAGAATCATATAAAAAATTATTAATTAAAAACTAAACAAAAACTGCTAACACTTACCCCCTTTTTATTGTCCTTATCTTTCTTGTCATCTTTGTCTTTTCCTGCCCCCTTTTTTGGCCCCGGTGAGGCGGTGCTACGGTTCAAAATGTTGTTTGCAATCTTGGCTGCCTCCTCCCCGAATCCCCCACGGCGCTTTGTCTGAAATTGGGGGTCGCAGGAGTTTGTACTGTTTCATTTAATCCTTTCTCACTCACAAGCAAAGAGAAAATGGCTACATGCAACTAGCATAAAACCAGAACGGCCTGCGAGCAACTGGCAGTCTGTTCTGGTTTTATGCTGTTTGCTGCTCATCAGTATCTCAGGGTTGGAAAGGAAGCCTTCAAAACTTGAGCCTAGTAAGAAAGGTATAAAATTTATTTTTATTTTCTAAGGACTGCAAACACATCAAAGTGCATATCTGAGTGGTAAAGGGTTAACAAAACACAAATAAGGGAAAAAAGACTCTAGGACATAAGTGCCTAGAACAAAATATGCAAGACTTATATAATCCCCATTCTAAATACATATTTCTATTTATTTTGTAACAATTTGTCGCATAATATAATGATGTGACATCTGTCAATAAAAAGTTCTGCAATTTACCTTTTCATACAGAGCCTGGTCTGTGTAAGAGTAGATCTTGTAGGCACCTCGAATACGCTTCACTATGAAAAAGAATATAAAACAATTTCATTGTATAACCATGTCACTAATGACATTCTCACAATCCTTTAGATCTGAATAATTTCAATATAAATTTTAACAAAATGTGTCGTGTTCTGAGAAAACTGGGCATAATGCTTGTGCGTAAATTGTCATCATCGATAAGCTTGTGCAGTCCGCACAGGCTAATCAGGGACAAAAATTTCCGCTTTTATGGAATTTTTTGTTTAAATGATGTCTCTTCTTAGCAAAAATCCAATTTAGGCGGAATGTGTCGTCCCGGATTAGCCTGTGCGTACTGCACAGGCTAATCTGGAACGACACTTTACACACATGCATTATGCCCAGTTTTCTCAGAATGCGACACAAATGGTTGTTTTTTTTCTTTCTTTTTGGCATGTTGTTTCAGACAATGCATCTACGGAGTCTAATAGACAGTAGTCAACACGTAATTTTGAAAATGATTCCACCAGGCCAATAAAGATATCCCTTTGTAATTAAATGTGGTATTCCTTAATTTCCAAAACTACCGACGATCTAAGCATTAAATTAATGTTAAGTAAGAAACAAGTGATGTGTTTGTGAAAAACTATGTCACCTTTTGAGTGATTTTGACCCATACATTTGACCTTTGACCTTGAAGGATGACCTTGCCCTTGACCTTTCAACACTCAAAATGTGCAGCTTCATGAGATACACATGCATGCCAAATATCAAGTTGCTATCTTCAATTTTGCAAAAGTTATGGCCAATGTTAAAGTTTGTGCAAACCAACAAAGCAACAAACCAACAGACAGGGCAAATACAATATATCCCCCAGTAAAGACTGGGGGACATAACAAGAGCTGTCAGAGGACAGCGCACTCGACTATTCAATTTCTTGACAGTATAAAGTAAGCCATCATGGGGAAATTGTTCATATTCAATATGGTCAAGGTAATATAGTCATATTCTAACTGGAAGAAGACCATAATTGTAACATATTGATCGCTTATGTTTTAAAGAAGTGGTACATTATAAACGATTCTGAGTTCAGGTATATTTTCCACAATCTATTGAACATTTGTAAAGACATAAAACAAACTAATAAGATTATATTTCAAGTTTGATAGCAAGAGCTTGCGTGGGATGGTTGGACAGTCTTCCATGTTTAAAAAAACTATTTTTTTTTTGGGGGGGGGGGGGCCTCAACATATTTAAAATCTACATAAATTATTATATATTACANAGTCTGATAGAAAATAGTTGAGGTGGTACGCAAACTTTAACAAAGATTTATCAATAATATGCATATTCTAAGTGGAAAAAAGGGCCATAATTCTTACAAAATGCTTGTTACAGTTGTCTGCTCTTGTTTATAGATTGGGGTCATGTTGGTAAAGAAGTATGCAAAATATCAAAGCAATATGTCAAGGGACATAGAAAATATTTGAGGTGGTACGCAAACTTTAACATAGATTTATCAATAATATGCATATTAAAAGTGGAAAAAGGGCCATAATTCTTACAAAATGCTTGATACAGTTGTCTGCTCTTGTCTATAGATTGGGGTCATGTTGGTTAAGAAGTATGCAAAATATAAAAGCAATTTGTCAAGGGACATAGAAAATATTTGAGATGGTATGCAAACTTTAACATTCCAACGCTCACGCTAACGCTCACGCTTATGCCCACGCTGGGGTGAGTAGGATGGCTCCACTATATATATAAAAGCTAAAAAAGTGTAAATTCAGATATTTTCAATATATGTGAATCCCTCAAATACATCAGTTACAAAGGTGTCAAGACTTTTGGGGGCATTTTTTTATATTGTAATCTAACTAATTCTGAACGCTTTTTTTTATTTTCAATGCAAAAATGATCAGAAGGATATAAAATTCCATGTAGAAAACATTTTTTTTTTGTAACTGAACATTTGTCTATATGACATGACATTGTAGGCCCCACATTTTACCTTTGTAGCAAAACTACAGTCTATGTCTTTTTTTGCAAAAGAGGGGCAATAACTTATTCAAAAATGAGAACAAATTCACATGCTGGTTAATATGTTCTTAAAGTTAATTACTCTACCAGCAATTCTTTTTCAGGTAAGTGCAACACCAAAGTCTGATGAATGGATGTAAAGCCAGACTTATGAACAAGGGCATATCTTTATGCCCAATTTCAGAAAGTAGGTCATAAAAACACCAACAAGTAGCATAAAACTTTATCAAAGTCACGCTCTGAGAAAAGGGGCTTAATGCTTGTGCGTAGAGTGCCGTCCCAGATTAGCCTGTGCAGTTTGCACAGGCTAATCTAGGACGACACTTTCCCCTTATACTTGTTTTTCGTTTAGAATAGACTACCATTAAATGAAAAATACCATAAATGTGGAAAGTGTCTTCCCTGATAAGCCTGTGCGGACTGCACAGGCTAATCTGGGACAACACTTCACAAACATGCATTAAGCTCCATTTTCTCAGAGCGAGGCCCATACACAAACCTCCAGGGTACAGCAATGGCGCCAGGTTGATAAAGGCAACACCATGGAAGCTCACAGATCCATCGTCATCCTAAAAATACAGTGGTTTGAGAGTGGATTCAATTTTGCTGATGTTTAATTTGTATACCAGCATCATGCCAAATCATCAAGTCTGATATGATAATGATACGATTTGAGCCTTGCTCTGGGAAAATGGGGTTTAATGCAAGTGCGTAAAGTGTCGTCCCAGATTTGCCTGTGCATTCCACACAGGCTTATCAGGGTGCACTTTCTGCCATAACTAGATTTCGCTTAAAGCCACTTCCTTTAAACAAAATATGCAACAAAAGCGAAAAGTGTTGTCACTGATTAGCCTGTGCAGACTGCACAGGCTCATCTTGGCTGACACTTTATGCACATGCTTTAAACCACATTTTCCCGGAGAAAGGCTCATTTGTAAAATACATTATAGTGGTTGAGTGCTGAAATATTGTATCTGATATAGGCATGTTAAGAAGATTCCACAGTAACACACTCAACTTTGTTTTGGTCAATTTATAAAATGCATATAATCATGTTTGTAGACTAATAAAGACACACATCTGTATTTTAATTATAAAAATATTAATAAAAACATGTAGCTAGTTTCTTGACAAATGTATGATTGTGTGATGTTGTTATCAGGCGCTTTTTTTAACCCTTTGCATGCTGGGAAATTTGTCGTCTGCTAAAATGTTTTCTGCTAAATTTCTAAAATTAGCATTTTCTTTTTCAAAGAATACTATCAGAATAGCAAACAGTTTGGATCCTGATGAGACACCACGTTCTGTGGCGTCTCATCTGGATCCAAACTGTTTGCAAAGGCCTTCAAAATCCGGTTCCAGCGCTCAAAGGGATAGAGCAAAAAAAAGTGGAAACAAAAATCTGTGATTGGTACACATCTACAGCAACTAAACAATGGCGATTTATTACAAGAGTACTATACAAATATTTTAAGTCACTAAACAGTTTAAAATTATACACATTATTTAACCTGACATTAAAGAACACTTTTGAAACAGGTGTCTGTCAAACAGTTATGCAATTTCTACCAGTAAAATAAAACAGATACAATATATCAGTCAGGCACTGAGAAAACGGGGTTAAATGCATGTGCGAAAAAGTGTTGTCCCAGATAAGCCTGTGTGGACTTGACGACGCCTTCTGTCTAAACTGGATTTGCGTCAAGAAGAGTCTTCCTTTAAACAAACAAAAAACACACAATAAAAGCGGAACGTGTCGTCCCTGATTAGCCTTTGCAGACTGCACAAGCTAATCTGGGACAACGCTTTACGCACATGCATTAAATTCCCTTTTCACAGAGACCCGGGCCATAATCTGGTGAACATCTTAGACAAATTTGATGATTGACCAGAAATTGCACATTAATGCCAGTTGGCCGAGAATTGTTGAACATAAGGAGCAGCAACAATTGAAAAGACCAAATATGGTAAAGATATCACAACCTCAAACATTTACATCAAGGTGATTTTATGCTCACAAAAAAAGTGAGCTGCGCTCTAGTTAAACACGGCTTTACACAGGCTAATCAAAGACAACACTTTCCGTTATTATGGAATTTTTTGTTTAAAGGAATTATCTTCTAAACAAAAGTCCAGTCAATGCGCAAAGCACATGCATTGAGCCCAGCTATGCCGGAGATCGGCTCATTTGTATTAAGTTTGTATTGAGCCCAGTAATGCCAGGCATTGAGCTCAGTTATGCCATGCATTGAGCTCAGTTATGCCAAACACCGGCTCATTTGTATTAAGTTTGGTAAAGATAAGATGAAATCAGATGACAGTTGTGGTCAACCCACTGAACTGCGGTGACAGTTGTGGTCAACCCACTGAACTGCGGTGACAGTTGTGGTCAACCCACTGAACTGCGGTGACAGTTGTGGTCAACCCACTGAACTGCGGTGACAGTTGTGGTCAACCCACTGAACTGCGGTGACAGTTGTGGTCAACCCACTGAACTGCGGTGACAGTTGTGGTCAACCCACTGAACTGCGGTGACAGTTGTGGTCAACCCACTGAACTGCGGTGACAGTTGTGGTCAACCCACTGAACTGCGGTGACAGTTGTGGTCAACCCACTGAACTGCGGTGACAGTTGTGGTCAACCCACTGAACTGCGGTGACAGTTGTGGTCAACCCACTGAACTGCGGTGACAGTTGTGGTCAACCCACTGAACTGCGGTGACAGTTGTGGTCAACCCACTGAACTGCGGTGACAGTTGTGGTCAACCCACTGAACTGCGGTGACAGTTGTGGTCAACCCACTGAACTGCGGACCAACATTCGCAACCCAACAGACCCAACTACCTTCGAAGGGAGGGCACATTGAAAGATTACTAAACTATTATCATCATGAAACAAATCATATTTTATGCAAATAAAATTTTAAAAATGAAATAAGCTCTCTTTGTTCACATCTAAAAATAAGGAAATTAAACAATGCTATGATAAACAGAAATGTGTCATGAATGCCCCAACCTTGTGTGTTACGTAACACATTTTATAAATGCAAACATATAATTTTGGAAAAGGATAATGTAATAGCCAGCTATATCAGAGCAACGGACATGAGTGGTACATTAAGCAACAGGTATTTCTTCAACACAGACGTGTTGATTGGACATGGAATGGAAAAAGCTGTTCTATACTTTCTTCTAATGCTCATTAAGTGAATTGAAATCTATTTATGTACTGAAATGGTCTTTAAAGTGTATTGGAAAAATGCTGACCCCATAACAAGTATCTTTATGAGCCTCATTGTGGGAAAACAGGGCTTAATGCATGTGGGTAAAGTGTCGTCCCAGATTAGCTTGTGCAGTCCACAAAGGCTAATCAGGGACGACACTTTTCGCTTTTTATGGAATTTTTGTTAAAAAAGGTCTTTACACAAAAAATCCAGACTAGGAAAAAAAGTGCAGTCCCTGATTAGCCTGTGCAGAATGCATAGGTTAATCTGGGACGACACTTTACACACAAACATCAAGCCTTGTTTCATAGAGCACTGCTCATATGGTGTTTGATTTCAAGCAACCAATAAGTGATCGAGCGTTTTTGTTTTATTTTGAGTACCAGTAACCTTGACCCTACCCACCCCATATGCAATCCCTTGCAAGTCTTAAATTTTAAGTTAATGAAATTTCATCAAAATATATTAACAACTTTTTTTGTTATTAACTTCAAGCTGTTTTTACTACTAACCTGGTTCTTCCTTGTAACTTACCATCCTATCGTGTTTAACAGGTGCCATATTATTTCAGATTAAATCATGCTGGACAAAATTGTGTCGTGTTCTGAGAAAACTGGGCATAATGCATGTGCGTAAAGTGTCGTCCCAGATTAGCCTGTGCAGTCCGCACAGGCTAATTAGGGACGAAACTTTCCACCTAAACTTGATTTTCGCTAAGAAGAGACAACATTTAAGCGAAAAATTCCATAAAAGCGGAAATTGTCATCCCTGATTAGCCTGTGCGGACTGCACAGGCTAATCTGGGATGACAATTTACGCACAAGCATTATGCCCAGTTTTCTCAGAACAAGACAAAATTATGCTCTGGACAGGATCTATTGCTTGAAATTTTGTATCTGACCCTTAACCCTTGAAATGTGATATTGACCTTGAACGTAGAGATGTGATTCTTTCAAGCATCAGATTGTCTTACTATGCTTATTATTACAGACAATAAAAAAAAAGTATTATATGCTTGACACAAATTGTCCCCCAAAAATCCAAACACACATATAAATGTACACAGATAAGGGTGCATATAACAAGGAATCAGTTTTATAGGCTGTATTACACTATATAAAGTTAGCCATTTTAATAACACAGAGATACTTTTAATATTGACAGAAGAGTAACAGATGCGACTTGATTGCTCCGTTTTTCCAATTGATCTTTTGGTTTTAATATGAAAATTATTATTGCTTAAGAAAAAAAAGTAAAGGAATTAACAATTTTTTCCACATAACTTTCTCATTTTTGAGGCATAAAACTAGAACGTTACCACTTAAACGTATACAATAGATTTCTGAATATAATGACTACAATTTATGCTATAATTATGGAATTAACAACGAAGCAACTGTTCATAAATTAGCAGGGATATAGTATGTGTGCACAGATATAAGCCATATACATGCAGAGTTTGCACATTGGGTAATTTGTGTCGCGTTCTGAGAAAACTGGGCAAAATGCATGTGCATAAAGTGTCATCCCAGATAAGCCTGTGCAGTCCGCACAGAAAATCCAGTTAAGGCAGAAAGGTCATCCCTGATTAGCCTGTGCGGACAGCACAGGCTAATCAGGGATGACACTTTCCGCCTAAACTGGATTTTCGCTAAGATGAGACATCATTTAAACAAACAATTCCATAAAAGCGGAAATTGTTGTCCCTGATTAGCCTGTGCGGACTGCACAGGCTAATCTGGGACGACAATTTATGCACATGCATTTTGCCCAGTTTTCTCAGAACACGACACATTTGCTAAAAAAATGTCTTCTGCTCTAACCTTCCCACCATGTTGTGTTGTCGTCTGCAAATGTGAAATATAAGCACACTTATAACAGGCTGCAATATACAAGATGCACTGCTTTTGATTCAAATTAATACAAACCAAACACACATAAATTATAAAGATAATTGCATACAGCATGCAGCACACAAAAAATACATTATCATGAAATAAAGCTAGTTGACAAAATGAAAATTAACATAAACTAGAGCTTTGTCACAGACGTGACGTATACCCCCACATGCTGCATTGACACAGAATATTTTGCATGCTGTCTCAACAAAACAAGAAAAGCTAATCTATGGCGATTTTTAAGAATTATTATGCCATTATCATTTATGGCCATTTTGACCTTTGAACTCTTGAATTCTTTCACATGACACGCCCTCCAATGACTGTGAACAAAATTAATGTACAGAGTCATTTAAATCTCACAATGAATTAAAATCTTACAATGAACAACATAGGTATTGCCCGGACAAGCTGATTTATGGCCATTTTTTACCTTTGAACTCAAAGTGTGACCTTGACCTTGGAGATATCGACGTAATTCTTTGCGCGACACACGGTCCATTGATGGTGAACGAATGTGCCAAATGATTTTAAAATCTCACAATGAAGGACATAGTTATGGTCCTGACAAGCTCATTGATGGCCATTTTTTACCTTTGAACTCAAAGTGTGACCTTGAACTTGTAGATATTGACGTGCTTCTTTCGCAGGACACACCGTTCAATAATGGTGAACAAATGTGCCAAATGATTTTAAAATCTCACAATGAACGACAAAGTTATGGCCCGGACAAGCTCATTTATGGCCATTTTTGATCTTTGAACTCAAAGTGTGACCTTGAGCTTGGAGATATCAACGTTATTCTTTCGCGCGACACACCGTCCAATGATGGTGAACAAATGTACCAAATGAATTAAAAATCTAATGATAAATGACATAGTTATGGTCAAGACAAATTTTTGGTTTTAAACGCACTAAGTGACCTTGTGACCTAGTTTTTGACCCAGCATGACCCATGTTCAAACTTGACCTGTTAATCATCTAGATTCAACTTCTGATCAAGTTTGGTGAAGATCGGATAAAATTTCGGGACAGACAAACAGACAGACCGACCGACAAAGTGACTCCTATATAGCCCCCATTACCAATGGTAATGGGGGTATAACAATTTACCATATAAAGCATAACTTTTTCATAAGACTTTACAACAAAAGACCTACACATTACAAAGTAAAATGGCAAGAATCTATATTTGACAAACATCTATGCCCCAGTTGGTGCCGGGTAACCCATTTCTAAGAGAAGGTCAAAGTAAAGGTTGGGTCAAATAGGTGGATAATAGGGCATAGTCATTAGCAAGTATCAAATCATATTTATGGGACTATTTGGCCAATTTTTTAATCTTTTCTTTTCAATAATTGCTTTCGCATTAGAAATTAATAAATGTCAGTTGGTGCTTCTGTGACAGCCCTTATCAATCAATTTATTAGTTGTCAAGTTATGTTGTCCCACAAAAGGAATTAGGAAATTTGGAGAGCACAAATATAAAAGAGTTTAACATGCAGTGTGCTTGCACAAAAACAAATACCAATGAAATTAAAACAGCACATAGAAAATTTAATGTACATACCAATACTTAAATGGCACTTAGTAATATGACTCTGTGGCTGACCCATAAGTTGACAATAAAATTGTAAACCAAAATAAAATCATAGCGCTCTTAAGGAAGGTGCTTTGAGAATCACCAGAGAGAGAGAGAGAGAAAAATGTTTGCAAACACTTCACACGGTTGGCCTCTACTCATCTAGCACAGTCCACAAACCTTCCTACTGTCATGGCCCTGGCATGGAAAGGGAAAAACACATTATGGGGTTGTCAACTCCCATTGCCCTAGCATGAAAAGGGAAAAACCCATTATGGCTGGATGTCAACTCCCATTGCCCTAGCATGGAAAGGGAAAAACCCATTATGGAGGTGTCAACTCCCATTGCCCTAGCATGGAAATGGAAAAACTCATTATGGCTGGGTGTCAACTCCCATTGCCCTGGCATGGAAAGGGAAAAACCCATTATGGAGGTGTCAACTCCCATTGCCCTAGCATGGAAAGGGAAAAACCCTTTATGGCTGGGTGTCAACTCCCATTGCTCTAGCATGGAGAGGAAAAAAACCATTATTGTGGTGTCAACTCTCATTGCCCTAGCATGGAAAGGGAAACGCCCATTGTGGGTGGGTGTCAACTCTTATTGCCCTGGCAAGGAAGGGAAAAACACATTATGGAGGTGTCAACTCAAACTGCCCTGGCAAGGAAGGGAAAACCCCATTATGCAGGTGTCATCTCCCATTGCCCTAGCATGGAAAGGGAAAAACCCATTATGGCTGGGTGTCAACTCCCATTGCCCTGGAATGGAAAGGGAAAAACCTATTATGGAGTTGTCAACTCACATTGCCCTGGCATGGAAAGGGAAGAACAAAGTATGGGTGGGTGTCAACTCCCATTGCCCTGGCAAGGAAGGGAAAAACACATTATGGAGGTGTCAACTCAAATTGCCGTGGCAAGGAAGGGAAAAACCCATTATTGAGGTGTCGTCAACTCCCATTGCCCTAGCATGGAAATGGAAAAACCCATTATTGAGGTGTCAACTCCCATTGCCCTGGCAAGGAAAGGGAAAAACCCATTATTTAGATGTCAACTCCCATTGCCCTGGCATAGAAAGGGAAAAACCCATTATTGAAGTGTCAACACCCATTGCCCTAGAAAAGAAAGGGAAAAACCCATTATTTATAGGGATGGCATCAAATACCTATATCGGTATTCAAATATTTGCAAATCCATTCAATCGAATATTCGAATATTCGCATAAAACGGCTGGATTGATTAAACTTCTATTACTCAGTTTTGTATGCAGTAAGGATATTAAATATTTATTGACACAGAAATACAATTGAATATAAAAATTGTTGTGTTGAGAAATAGAAAGAAAATATAGCTTAATTGTAAAAACAAACTTTGAAAAAGCCTGTTAAGGGGAAATATATCAGAAAAGAGTGAAACTTGTTCTGTGTTAACTTCCATTGTTTTGTAAGTTATATCCGTTTGCTTAATACGAGGCTATTTATTAACGTTGCTATCGAATAATTGTATCGCTGTCGGCTAATACTATGACCTATACTGTAATCGGGCACAAATAGAAGGAAAAACATCATGTCATAGAATTTTATTTTTATTTGAAATTTTAAAGTAACGATAGCATGTAGGTTTATATAAAGAAACATATCAATAAGGCATGCAAAGTACAACAAATATTCAAGAACAAATATAAGGAAAAACGTCATGTCATAGAATTTTATTTGTATTTGAAACTTTGCGGTCTTCTTCTCCACAGACAGTGTAAAGTATTTCAATACTTCCGAAGGGGCTGGTGGCATTTTCAGATTTAAATTATGATCCCTTATCACAAATTATTGTCCGAAGTTTTCTACCAACAATTTACTTTTTTAATTTATATCAATAGTCAAATTTGAGTAATTCACATATTTTAATGTCTGTTCAAACTGAAACTGATATCAGAAACAAAATTATTATTCGCCACTCTTATGAAGCCCTTTATTGGCACCTAATTGACAAACAACAGCTTGGGCCCTTTCTTAGAGTGTGTATATTGTATTGCGCAATTTGAGTAATTCACACATTTTAATGGCTGTTCCTACTGTGATCACAGAAACTAAATTATTATTCGCCAGTCAATTGAAGCCTTTAATTGGCTCCGTTTGACAAACAACAGTTCGGGGCCTTTCTTAGAGTGTGTATATTGCATTGCGCAATCAACGCTGATAAGGACTGCATTATCAGTTTGACACGAAGAACGTCACATTAAACATGTTAATCCCATGTGATTTCGGGCGCCAATTAGTAAGCGGCTCGCAGGTCATTAAATATTAGGGCAATTAGGTTTGAAATAAAAATGCGAATATGCGGATATCAATTATGTTATTCGAATACTGACCATTCAATCGAAAATTCGAATAATTTTGCCATCCCTAATTATTGAGGTGTCAACTCCCATTGTCCTGGCAAGGAAAGGGAAAAACACATTATGTATGGGTGTCAACTCCAATTGCCCTGGCAAGGAAGGGAAAAACACATTATGGAGTGGCAACTCCCATTGCCCTAGCATGGAAAGGGAAACAACACATTGTGGGTGTCAACTGCTATTGTCCTTGTGAAAGGGAAAAACTAGGGATGGGAATGAATACTGAAATGATATTCGTTTGTCCTTATTCGAATATATTCGATTTTTAAACCTTATATTAAAATGTCCGAACTTATGACCGTCCGGAGCAACATACTATGCCATCATAATACCACAATAACTCGTATCTTATTTGCAGCTTTGAAAAACTGAATAGAGTAATAATTTTGGAAAAAAAATCATTGATTATTTTGTTCTTCTTTTTACATAAATACTGTTTATTTTCATAAGCTATAAGATATTTCCAGAAAACACATTACCGTAGTTCTAATTTATTTCAATACTTCTAATTGATTTGGATAACTTCCAATCGATAATAGTAATGCTTTTGTTTTCGCTTTTTGTTTCTGGAATTCAGAACCATGACGATTTAATTAGTTTATATTTGATTATCTAAATTCTGATGAGATAATCATTTATTCAATATATGGATAAAGCAATTCAGTTGTAATTGCTTACATGACGCACGTCCCGATCACGATGGGACAGTTCCGCTTTTTAAGGCGATGGTCCCGGCGTCGCGATGTGAGACAATGTGTCCCGACATTCGTAAAACAACAACGTACATTCTACAAGTTCACAATAAAATTCGCTATTCAAGCTCTGTCTGGCTTAAACTTACCATCGCTAATCCCTTTATTGCCCCCTATTCTTCTACTACTCAAGTGCACCAGTGTTGTTTTTGACACCTTATCAGCGATCAATCGGCAAATTATTGATTCTATCAGGCAATCACACCATGGTGTTTTTATAATAGGGGTCGCTCATTGCTATCGATAGATGTGTCGTACCGAAATAAAAGCAAACTGCGGCCCACCTGAGGTTAAAGAACCTGTCAAAACATAGATTTTGTAGATCAAACAAATTGAATGCTTTTCCGATACACATTGATGTTTCACATAAATTAACTTTCATTTTCGATTGATTTTCAGAAAATAGTTTGTACATATTGCATCAATCTTAATTTAAAAGTAAATTGACTAATCGGTCCCTCCCCTTATACCAATTATCATCTCATTAATTGATGGCAGCTGTTATCCAAACAATGACTTACACAGGAAAGTTGTTTGCACTAAACCTAAACTACGACTTTGTACGTGTACTTATAACTTTTTTGGTGGTATCTTTGTATACAAATAGAATATTCAAATATGAATTTTTGATTCAAATATTCGGCCGATTTTCGAATATTCAGATATTCGGTCCCATCCATCCCTAACTCCCATTGCCCTGGGAAGGAAAGGCAAAAACAAAGTATGGGTGGGTGTCAACTCCCATTGTCCTGGCAAGGAAAGGGAAAAACACATTATGAAGGTATCAACTCCCATTGCCCTGGAAAGGAAAGGGAAAAACACAATATGGGTGTCAACTCCCATTGCCCTGGAAAGGAAAGGGAAAAACACAATATGGGTGTCAACTCCCATTGCCCTGGCATATAAAGGGAAAAACACATTATGGGGGTGTCAACTGCCATTGCCCTAGCATGGAAAGGGAAACACATATTATGGGGTGTCATCTGTGATTGCCCTAGCATGGAAAGGGGAAACGGGGTGTCAACTGTAATTTCCCTAGCACTAGACTTAAGAATACCCTTAGAACGAAGAAAAATATGTTCAGCGTTTGATAGATACAGACTTAAATTGTTGCAAAAGTAGCAAACATGCAATGTGGTCAGACTCTGAATTTTAACATTAAACATTGCAAAACCACTTTCCCAAAAAATACAAAGGCTGAAACTATCAGCAGATTTAAAATCACACAAGGCAACAAGAAAATTGATTTCATAATACTGATTGTATGTCTATTTAAAACATTTCAAACACAACATGCAGGGCCGTCTCTGTCCATCAGGGGAAGGGGCCAGGGGCCCTCATCATGGACTCATGAGGGGGAATTTTTCGCAGCATTTCAGTTTTAGGGGAATTTTTTTACTTACTCTCTAATAACTTCACTTGTACTGATTGAACTATATTCATTGCTTTTTTTCATAATTAAGAATATTTGAATAGATGTACTTGAAATAAAATTGAGATAAATAATTATGAGACACTTCTTTGTAAAAAAAAAAAATAGGGGGATTTTTTTTTCCAAAAAGGGGAAAAAAGTGTATTTTTTATGGGGGACGGGGCCGATATTCGGCCCAAAAAAACGGAGATTGACGGCCCTGGTAAACGCTTGTATTTAATTTTACAACATGTAACCTATTAATATTGTACTCAAGGGAGGTAATTTATATATGAAAAGTTTATATTTAGGTCCTGATTTTTATGTTTTGAATATATGTTTTTATACAATTAATTGTAAAAACCTTAATTTAAGTTTATCAGATAAAAATAATAATAATTTTATCAAATACATTTGTTTCTTATATGGATATAATTTTCGCAACTTACGATGACGTCACCCAGGTCAGCACATAAGGTAGTCGTGAAGACTCAGCGATGACCTGTTAATAAACTCTGACATTCACACACTAACAATGACGTCACTTTCCCCACGTGACAAATATTTCCTGCTATGTTTGTGACATTTTAATACAAACGTTTACAGTGATATGCTTCTTAAATTGGCAAAATAGTAGTAGGGTTGGTTTTCAAGTTGATTTTTTCTAAAAATAATCAAAATATGTATGTTTAGATCGTGAAAATGCTTTCCCACAGGTGGCCAATTTTTTACGTACAATAACAGGCCGGAATTACTTACACGACATGTATAATAAATTCAGTTTTGTTTGCTGTAATTTATTGGATTTAATTGACAAAATTATATACATGTAGCCTGTGTAAATATATGTTAATAATCTGCCTTAATATCAAACTGGGGAATGGTGCTGTGGTGAACACATCCAATTTTAGCTCGGCTGTTTTCGGAGAAAACCCGAGGTATTGTCATAGCCAGCTCGTCGTCAGCCGTCCGCGTTGTCCCAAAACCTTAACATTGGCCATAACTTTTGCAATATTGAAGATAGCAACTTGATATTTGGCATGCATGTGTATCTCATGGAGCTGCACATTTTGAGTGGCACGTTTGTCATTGAAATCTGTACATATTGGCTGCGTTCAGGGAAAAGGGGGCTTAATGCATGTCAAATAAGTGGTGTCCTGTGCACACTGATTAGCCTGTTCGCACAAGCTAATCAAGGACGACACTTTCTGATTTTATGTTGTTTTTCGTTTTAAGAGAGTCTCTGCATGGTACTGGGATGACAATGCATATGCATTAAGCCCGGTTTTCCCAAAATGAAGCTTAAATTATCTTTTCTATTAATTATTTGAAAAAAAGAAGATAAAAGTGATAATAACTTCAAAGTAACCTCGCTGACAAGGCAAATAAACAAAATCACTTAAATCAAATAAACAACCAATGAGTTCTAAATTTTTACATTGTGGCATTTTCTTGTAAACATCTAAAAGGGACCTTTTAACAGTTTGTCATTAAATGCATAATATTGATACATGTAAACATTGGATATTAAAACCTCCATTTAAAAAACAAGAATAAAATTAAAGAAACAAAAAAAAGTTACCCTCAACTGGGCTCGAACCACTGACCCCTGGAATAAAAGTCTATCGTTTAGGCCACTCGGCCATCCGTGCTCATACAATGAGAGATGTATTTTATACTTTATATAAGCAATCCTCATAGTATGAAAAAATATAACGACAACAACAGAACTCTCTAAATTATTAAATCGTTTAATGTTGTCAATTTACCAAAACGTGAAAAGGTCCTTTAATGTATTCAGACTTGCAAATTGAATGAGTTCAATACACGGTCAGATCTTACATCATGTATAACTTACAGGTTTAGTGGTTGCCTGTTAGCCTGGGGCCAGTAAATTTAAGCCCAGGAAACTCAGTTTCAAAAGTTGGTTATAGTTGGGCTAAAAAGCAGGGCAACTAGCTTTTTTCAAAGCTTGAAACAACTCAATCCAATTAAACATAGAATACAAATTGGCCGTGGATCAATTAGGCCTAGGAAATGATTCAATTCCGGCTCACAACAAGGCATGATGCATTCAAAGTCTGTCTGTCATGTCGGCAAAATTGTTGCTCAATAATTTACAGAAAATAAATAGAGTATNTGTAAAAAAAAAAAAAAAAAAAAAATAGGGGGATTTTTTTTCCAAAAAAGAGGAAAAAGTATACTTTTTTGATGGGGGACGGGGCCAATATTCGGCCCTAACAAAATGATGAAACTGTGATACAACCATGTTTTTTTGCCATATGCGGCCAGCATAGGTCCAGACCAAACGGCTCATCAGCCCAGGCTGGTCTGGAGCTACGCTGGCCACATATGAAAATGCCTTAACCATACCATGTATCTGTGCTGGTACTATGAACAAAATCTTTCTGTGTGCAGTCTGTGAGCTAGAAGCATTTGTGTGTATTGTTTATGATATGCTAGGCAAAAAGGATGGACAAAACTTGAATGACATCAAGAAAAGAACAATCCAGAGTTGTGATTGAAAATTGATTTGAAATGCCATTAAAATAACACAGGCATTCAAGACAATATGCTCTAAATTCATGGTTACAGTCCACTACATCACAAAAATGTAATACTACAATGACTTAATAAAAAATAAAAACAAAATATGTGTGCAAAAAATTGGCTTTAAGTGTATTCTTAACAACAAAAACATGGCTCAAAAGAAAACTTCATCTGTAAAAAATAACATCTATTTTAAAATATAATATTTTCCTAATGATACATTCAAAAGACAATACAATGATTATAGTTTCTGAATACAGGTATTGTTAGTATTCATGAGTAACTACCATATGCGTGTACACTGTATGTTACTGAAACATAACATTCACTGAATAATAACAGAAGCGCAAAAAGAAGAAATCGGGTACAAAGGCATGTGAAAAAAAATGCATAGAGCCTCATTCTGTTAAAACATGGCTTAATGCATGTGTGTAAAGTGTTGTCCCAGATAAGCCTGTGCAGTCATCACAGGCTCAACAGGGATCACACTTTCAGCCTACACTGGATTTTAACTTAGAAGTGACTTCCTTTAAACCTAAAATACCAAGAAAGCGGAAAGCGTCGTCCCTGAAAGTGTGGACAGCACAGGTTAATCTGGGGCGACACTTTTCACCCATTCATTAAGCCCAGTTTTCCCAGAGCGAGGCTCAATTCAATTTCTGGTCGTCATGGATACAAAGCCAATCTGAACCTCTAGAAACCTCTTTAAAAATTTACCCCGCCTTTCTTGGTATCGGCATGATCATCACCTTTGTCCCCTTTGGTCTGATAATCAATTACAAATATACAATTTTAAAGCGAACTTTGACTCTCACTCATTGTGTTTTAAATTTTTTATTCTATACTTGTACCCATAGTACTATTCTATACATGTACCCATAGGACTATTCTACACTTGTACCCATAGGACTATTTTGCCATGACTTTATCTGTTGAAGCAACTTTTTTCTTCAAAGTTAATGATTTACATTAAAAATAACGGTCATACCAATCAGTGTCAAAAAATTAATTAAAACATCCGCTATAACATTATTGCGCTATTTAAACAGATCTTCAAGACTGTAAAGGTCTAGAAGCAAAGCATCCTAACTACATCAGTTAGCTCTTGTCTGCTCAATATACAGGCATATCATAAAAAAATATGTAACAATCAATTCAATTTTTAGACTGCATTTTGGATTTGCTTAAAAAATCCCTTCAGTGATATTAAACGTTCAATTTTCACAGATTTTATTAAAAACAAGGCTTGTCAACATAGGATGACATATGCCCCCTTTTTTCACATTTTTCTAAACCTAAACGCAAATTGTTTTTCCACATTTTTCAAAACCTAAATGCAAAGTGTGACAGAATTTCAGACGGACGGACAAACAGACGGACAGTGCGATCACTATATGCCCACCTTCGGGGGCATAAAATTTGGATTGAACTTTTTTTTTCTAACATTAACAAACTTGTAACTTGAAACCACATCTGATAAACAAATAACAAGACCTATTTTAAGCTTCCAATTTGACTTACACCAGTTAAATATGAGCATTGTTATGGTAAAAACTAGGCTTAATGCATGTGGATACAGAGTCATCCCAGAGCTGCCTGTGCAGGCTTATCAGAGACAACACTTTCCTTCTCAACGGGATTTTCATTTAGAAGAGACTTCCTATAAACAGTTAATTCGATAAAAGCGGAAAGAATTGTCCCTGATAAGCCTGTGTGGACTGCACTGGCTAATCTGGGATTACACTTTATGCACATGCATTAAGCCCCATTTTCCCAGAGCGAGGCTCAGTTTATATCCACTGTGGCTAACACTTGATTACCTTCTTTCCCTTGCCCCCAGCAGGCTGTGGCAGTCTCATAACCTCCACTGGCCAGTACCGACACTTGGCAATCCTGTCCTGCAAACTGAAATACAACATCATCAAAACTTATGGCTATTTTATTCTCTTCCTATGGTTGCCTTTTTCTTGCATTCTGTGAAATAATTAAACTTCCAGGTGTGCAGTGTGTTAATATAAATATATGTATAGCTAATATGTATATATTCATTAAACAAGAGATGTGTTTGTCAGAAACACAATGCCCCCTACAGCACCGCTTTGTTTTTTTTGTTTTTTACCTTTGACCTTGAAGAATGACCTTGACCTTTCATGACTCAAAATGTGCAGCTCCATGAGATACATATGCATGCCAAATATCAAGTTGCTATCTTCAACATTGCAAAAGTTACGACCATTTTCCGAAACCTAAACGCAAAGTGTGACGGAATTTCAGACAGACGGACGGACAGATGGACAGTGCAATCACTATATGCCCACCTTCAGGGGCATAAAAACCACTAATCAAACAAGTCAATTCTAAACTGAATAAGAATGAAGATTGATAGAGGTAGTAAATTATTGTTTTACAGCTAAAATCTGTCAAAATACTAAAAAAACAAATGAAGCTTGTAAACAAATCATTTAAGATTTAAATGATAAAGTTAATGAGTAAAATAAGAAAATTTATTTTAAACAAAACAATCTGTATATCAACACAGATAAATATGACAACTTCTGTTTGTGTTACAAAACATGAAAAGACGCCAACATTCATAACCCTTTGCATGCTGGGATATTTGTCGTCTGCTAAAATGTTGTCTGCTGAATTTCTAAAATTAGCATTTTCTTCGATTTTTTTTCAAGGAATACTATCAGAATAGCAAACAGTTTGAATCCTGATGAGACGCCACGTTCTGTGGCGTCTCATCTGGATCCAAACTGTTTGCAAAGGCCTTCAAAATCCGGTTCCAGCGCTCAAAATTCATAATCAACCTTTTCACTGCACTGGACTCAAGGTACGACCGTCTCTCTGTATTCCAGGTGACTCTGTTCTTCTCGTGCTCAGCGCTAGTTCTGTGCTCTCTGTCTTCCTTCCCTCTGTAATCACCATCCTCGTCTTCTATAGCGTCCGTAGACAGAGAACTGGGGGAAATCAGTGCAGAGTTGTAGATATAACAAATACAAACAAAGTCTTCTATATTGTCCGTAGAAAGGGAACTGCAGAGCTACAGATAAGGTGCGTAAATACCCAATGTAAAATTGCCGATTACGAATACCATATTTTTCCTGTGCATAACGAGTAAATCCAGTTACTAGATTTACCGAAAGCGCGCGCATTCGGTATATACCCAGATTCTTTCCGCTTCGTCCAAGCGCTTTCAGTATAATCATCAGCACAATAATACGTACGGAAGAAAGCGTCTATGTAACTACATGTTGTTGTTGTGAAAATTTCGAAACCGCGAGGCCGTAAAAAGGGAAATATTGTATCCCAGGCACAAACAAACTCAATTTTAAGTAATTTAACCGCGAGCAACACAAAATCAGAAGCGGAGAATATAGTGACACTAATTCTTGACGATATTGTGTTTTTTGAGGCACGCGCTGACAGTGCTTACATTGTAAGAAAACTGGTGGAAAAAAATCATCGAACTTTCGCTAGAAAAGTCGCGAAATGAAAACACACCGGGGAACGTGTTGGAAAGAAAACATTTCATGAATGGACTAGCAAATATCCTTGGCTAATTTTGAAGGAATGGGAGACTGGATTAACACTGTGTGGTTTTCTGTGCCAGTCACAGAAAAGTAATATAAAGCTTACAAATGTATGGGTATATGAAGGTACCCCCAGTATACAAAAATCCAGTCTGGATCGTCACAATGCCAATTTTAATACAAAAAAACCCAATTGTCAATTAAAGTAGCGGGTACCGACTTTTTTTGTACTCAATTGAAAATGAAAATACCCAATTGAACTCAAAAGTAGTGGGTATTTACCTAATTACTCAGAAAAATATGGAGCTCTGGAACTGGGGGAAATCAGTGCAGAGTTGTAGATATAATAAATACAAACATATGAGCCTTGCTCTGGCAAACGTTGTTCATGCATGTGCATAGTTTTCAACAATATTTCAGCCATACAAATATATTTGTTTCTATTTGTCAAAATGTAAAGAAATCCCATGACAACTTTCTATTTGTCAATATAAAAACCTTCTCAATAGGAGTGTTTAGCTTCATTATGTTCTTAAGTATTCAAGCAATACCATAAACACAAAAAATAGAAAAAGATAACTGTGTAATTGTAGTTTTATTCAAGAGAATTTCTAAAAACCTTTTATTTTCAATTTAATTTTATAAGAAAATGATAATGGAATTATTTGAAGAATGTTCAGGTATATTAAAAACAAACATAAACAAACTAAATCATAAATAATGTATAAACAGTGTTGGTATCTACACAAAGCCATTACAACAAAATCTTAATCGATATTGAGCAGCGCACCTGTCAGGAATGTAGACAGCATTTCCCAGGGCTGTCGCAGGCACCGCCCACTTCTTCTGTTTGTTGGGAGGCTCCTTGTCCACACCTGGCTTCAATGTTCCATTCGCAAACACAATGGGGTTCTCTTTCTGCAATAAACATTGTAGACAAAGTTAATGCATGTGTGTAAACAATTGTCCCAGATAAGCCTGTGCAGTCCTGTGCAGTATGCATTTATGTCATTCATTATGAAAAAAGAAACATATTTAAAGAATATGACCCCCCTTTGACCACTCAAAATGCGCAGCTCAACGAGATACACATGCATGCCAAATTTCAACTTGCTATCTTCAATATTGCAAAAGTTATGACCAATGTTAAAGTTTTCAGACAGACACAGACTGACAGTTCAACTGCTGTATGCCACCATACCAGAGGGGGGGTCTAAAAATCCATAGACAGTCAGAAATGACCAAGGCAGACATCGTCGCTGACCGCCAAGGCCTGTGGTTTAATCAAAGAGATCATAGCCACAGTTCATCATGTATCTATGGACACAGGGCTTTTCATCAGGAAATTGGGAAGAGGCCCTAGCCTTTCAAATTGGGAATTTCATGCGCAATAACTGCTCATTTTGGGAAGACCGTGTTTTTGAAACAGGGTCTTTTTCATTGTGCAAAAGTATTGAAAAAAACATTGTGATGCATTCTTAATCATGTTAGAGCTCATTGCTTTCAATTTGGAAGATGCCCAAAATGTCTAAGTAAAAAAAAAAAAAAA
>VMBQ01002371.1:113009-140947 GCA_007657795.1 Dreissena rostriformis
ACATAGTTTTTGACCCGGCATGACCCATGGGCATGACCCACATTTAAAATTAGATAGCATTTAGACAAAACTTCCGACCAAATTTGGTGAAGATCGGATGAAAACTACTTCAATTAGAGAGCGGAAACCATGCTAAATCCTTAAAATGCACTAAGTGACCCCCTGACTTTGTTTTTGATCTGGCATGACCCATATTCGAACTTGGCCTAGATTTTGTCTAGATACAACTTCTGAGTAAGTTTGTTGAAGATCGAATGAAAACTATATGAATTAGAGAGCGGACACGAAGAGTGTGACGGACACACCATGCTAAATCCTTAAAATGCACTAAGTGAACCCGTGACATAGTTTTTGACCTGACATGACCCATATTCGAACTTGACCTAGACACAACTTCTGACCAAATTTGGTGGAGACCGGATGAAAACTACTTCAATTAGAGAGCGGACACCATGCTAAATCCTTAAAATGCACTAAGTGACCCCATGACCTAGTCTTTGACCCGGCATGACCCATATTCGAACCTGACCTAGATATTGTCTGGATACAACTTCTGACCAAGTTTAGTAAAGATCGAATGAAAACTATTTGAATTAAAGAGCGGACACAAAAAGTGTGACAGACCGACAGCCTGACGGCCTGACCGCCTGACGGACAGTGCGAAAACTATATACCCCCTTTTCTTCGAAAGGGGGCATAAAAAACTATCCTATCCCTTACCCTTCACCAATGGCAGCAAATCCACTGTACACTGGCCAAGTGTTATGGTTTTCTCCTCTTTCTGTTTCTTCTCTTTAGGCAACACCTCTATCACAGTCACTGAAACATTTACAATAACTTATGCGAGTCAAATAATACTGACCATGATTCTATGCCTCACTGAATCTTTCACAACAAAAATACTGGCATACAAAAGTTGATTAAACATGGACAGCAAGTAAATGAGTGAGTAAGTGAAAAGTTAAAATATTCATAAAAAAACAACAACAATACAGCTTGAAAATATTTTACCAGCCTTATATAACACTCTGACTGTTGCAATAAAACAGAAAGAAATATAAATGATGTTTGTACATTGTGTTCAAAAGCCAATGTTTATTAATTAAACTATGGATACTAACTGACCAATCGCTAGATAACAATATTTAACCAACACCTATAACTGTGAATAAATAGGTTAAATGAAGATTATACGAATTTTATATGTTTTAAATTGTAATATATTGATAAAAATATGTTACAATAATACAAAATAGACGAAAAATTATACATTGAAGACACATTTCATCAAATTCAGCAAAGACAAATTAGCGCCCCGAGCCGATTGTAACGAAGATATTTCGTACATATTTTCCTACAATAAGCAAAGCATCAGGTATCGTTGAAAAACAAAATTGTGTCTTTGTGTCGTATGAACGAATCTGCACTTAAACTAAATTTAGATTCACATCGTACACGCATGATATACATGCTGGCGAATTCCACTGTACAGACATTTTCGATTTCAGAATTAAATATCTGGCTTATTTCGCATTTTTCGACACATGTTCTTCTTAACGTCTTAATTTATATTGAAATATATGTATAATAAGTTGTTTACACATTTTATATTAATTCATAAATATTTGACAAAATCGCGCAATCTCGCTATAAGACATCTTAATCAAACTATGAANTCTCATCAGGATCCAAACTGTTTGCTATTTTGATAGTATTCTTTGTAAAAAATTCGAAGAAAATGTTCATTTTAGAAATTCAGCAGACGACATTTAAGCAGATGAAAAATTTCCCAGCATGCAAAGGGTTAATTGAAGACTGTTGATCAGTCAATTTTGCAGACAGTACTTACAGACAACAGGTTTGTGAGCAATCTCATCCAAAGCCGTGGGATCATCGTATGTACAGGACATTGTGGCATTGTAGTTGAACTCTGCTGGGGTGTCTGCCATACAATCAACCTTGGGGGACTCTCCAAGAGCCTTCTCTCCAAATTCAACTTTAATGGTGGCGTTGACAGCATCTGCTTTGGCATTTGACCCTCTCTGTGAATGTTAAGTTCAAATAAGCACATATTTAATGTTATTGTCTATTTTTTTTTTAATCAAATTTAAAAGGATTTTAGAAATTCTATAATGCAACTATAATGCAACTCAATATAACAGGAACTGGTACCAATTAATATATATTATATTCAGATTATAATTCCTTCATTCAGTCAAACTGTTGCAAAACCTTTTTAGTTAGCTAATTTAATGGCAGAGACATTTTCCAAAACTTGACAAATGTATTAAATTGGCAAGAATCGATATTGCTCACAGGGAATATTTATACACATTAATTGTTGAAGTTAAATCAAATGAATCGCTCTCTGAGAAAACGGGGCTAAATGCATGTGCGTAGTGTTGTCCCACATTAGTCTGTGCAGTCCGCACAGGCTAATCAGGGATGACACCATCCTCCTTAACTGGATTTCATCAGAAAGAGTCTTCCTTTAAACAAAAAATACAATAAAAGCGGAAAGTGTCGTCCCTGATTAGCCTGTGCAGACTGCACAGGCTAATCTGAGACGACACTTTACGCACATACATTAAAACCCCATTTTCACTGAGCAATGCTCATTTCTTTTTAATGACTTACAAGATTACGAGCCCTCAGGATTGTAATGGTTATTGTCTCTGGTGGACGAACATGCGGGACCTCTGTATCACCCATGATTTCTACAAAATTCCTTTTCTGAAAATTAATATGACCTCACTTAAAGCCATTTGTAATTAAATTATTGTTTCTTCTTCTTTCGATACAGCACTCCTTCTACAAAGAAGATTTTGTGCCGGTGCCTATTGGTTAAGGGGTGAACAAAAACTGTACAAAGGTGCTCTGTTGGGTGTTAATTTAAAATTATTTACTTTTTTTTTCAACTTGTTGTCAACTTATCCCAAAGATGGAATTCCCACAAGAACTCAGGTTTTTAAATTTTGGCTGGCAATACCAAAAAAGAACAGTTTGTTTCATAAACAACAAAATTGTTCACTTTCCCCAAAGCTTGCATTACACAATGATTGTAACAGAAAATACAATTTGTGAATAATTTCTTAGTTCTTTAATAAGATTTTGGTAAATTGATGAACTTATAGCAAGCCTGTTCTCACAGTACAGGAAAATTTGGTTACGTCTTAAAACACACTAACACAAGAGAGTTACCATTAGACAAGTACTTTTGTTACTGTTTATACTTATAGAGCATTAAAAATAACTCTTCGCTGTAATGTTCAACAAGCTTAAGCACAATGCTTTACATTTACTTTACTTACGCATTTTAAAAAGGAAACATTCAATACGGGCAAATTCACCATGATTTGGTAAACCGATAATGCAGAAAATCGCTGCTAGAAGTCTGAAATACATTGACTCCAAATAGCCTTTTTTTAATAGGCCCTTAGTAAAGATGGATCAAATTAAGTTGCATTCAGACGCATAAAACACTTGTCAATGACGCTCATTGGGTCATTGTCGACCTGAAATGGCTTGAAGTCACCCGGGGTGACTAGAAGCCGATTCATGTCACCCTGGGGTGACTTCAAGCCGACGCTAGTCACCCTAGGGTGACTTCAAGCCGCTTCATGTCACCCCAGGGTGACATGAATCGGCTTGAAGTCACCCTTGGGGCCGATGTCACCCTTGTGTGACAAGAATCGTCTTCTAGTCACACCAGGGTGACTTGTGGGCCATTTCAGGTCGACAATGACCCAATTAGCATTAATGACAGCTTCTGAAGATTGAATACAATGTCTGAACCATGGTATTATCTGGAGTTTCTTTACAGAACTGTTTTTTAAAATATATTACATCATCTGAAACATAAAAAACATTGTTAAAACGGATGTGTTGATGCAAAAATTGAAATGTTTGTGATTTTTTTTACAATCCGGTAATATATTAAAGCGTTCAGTTATCGTCTGAGCTATAGTGAATTTTCACTAGATCTTTATAGTAAGTATGACGCTATGTTGACTGAGTTGACGTCATGACAATGTACTAACTTGATCAAGTCAAAACAGTTCCCGAAAACATATGACAAATATTTTGCTAAGGCAATGGCGACGATTTTGGACGTTAATCGTAAACTGTACTAGATATAAGTCTATCACAATAATAACTGGCATATTTGATAACAAACATTTAAGTGCAAAATGACTATTCTTACCGTGTTAATGATTTCTTTCTTCCAAAACTGAGACGCATTACCATAGAAACGCAGGTTGTATCTACTTCCGGTGTATTTGGCTACAAACAACTAATACATTTTCAACACCAACCATATTGTGTATACCCCGATACGGACGCGGCAAGATTGGACTTTACTTTAACAACGAAGTGACGCTACCAAATATTTATAATTTGACACCAAGCACAATTTTTTGCTCAACGGTTTCAGTTTAGTCACTTGCACAACAGTTATATCACATAGCATATGAGTGCATGGAAGGACAACTCTGCTGGGGAATAGCACCAAGCACAATAGAAAATGCATGCATCGCTGAGTACTGGAGACCACAGGGCCTTAACAATATCTGTGGACGAATATAAACAGATGCTGAATATTGTTTGCTCCATTGATTCATATGACCTGCCAGAGCCTGACCAATATCTTCTGAAGTGCCTTAATTTGAATAATCTTGACAGATGTCCGCTAGACCATTTTTCATGTCAAACATTTAAGCCCAGCAGTTTAGGACTACATGCACAGATATGACCCCTGAGGCATGACCAGTGTCGACCCCTGGGGCATGATTTGAACTAACTTTGCAGACCATTTGATGTCCCGTACCACATATGAAAGCTCCTTGTGGCTTTAGAAACAAAAACTGTCGGAGACGGGTGATGCTTCCCAAAGGTTGTTTTTTGTCACAATATTGCACTATATATTCAGATAAAAGGAAACGTCTTGAGGGGCATAACTTTGGACAAAATAATACAATGGATGGTTTAGCAACTTAAAAATTTCAACGGGCCATAACTCTCTAAATAAATCATCTAACCAGAACCCACTAATAACATGCGCATCTCCTCAAGGTAGTTAAGCTTCCTATAAAGCTTCATTGAATCCCAGTCAGTAGTTGGGGAGAAATAGCCCGGACAAGAATTGCACTAAATATACAGTTTATAGAAAATTTCAAAGGGCCATAACTCTGTGAAAAATCATCCAACCATGACCGGCTGATAATATGCACATCTCCTGTTGGTAGTGAAGCTTCCCATAAATTTTCATTGAATTCTTGTAATAAGTTGCTGAGAAATAGCCCCGACAAGAATTGCACTATATGTGCAATGGAAAATTTTAAAAGGCCATAACTCTGTGAAAAATCATCCGACCACAACCGGCTGATAATATGCACATCGCCTGTTGGTAGTGAAGCTTCCCATAAAGTTTCATTGAATTCCCGTAATAAGTTGCTGAGAAATAGCTCGGACAAGAATTGCACTATATGTACAATGGAAAATTTNCCAAGATTTCAGTACAATATCACCATACAAATATGCAACACCAAGATCTGAACCAAGATTTCAGTACAATATCACCATACAAATATGCAACACCAAGATCTGAACCAAGATTTCAGTACAATATCACCATACAAATATGCAACACCAAGATCTGAACCAAGATTTCAGTACAATATCACCATACAAATATGCAACACCAAGATCTGAACCAAGATTTCAGTACAATATCACCATACAAATATGCAACACCAAGATCTGAACCAAGATTTCAGTACAATATCACCATACAAATATGCAACACCAAGATCTGAACCAAGATTTCAGTACAATATCACCATACAAATATGCAACACCAAGATCTGAACCAAGATTTCAGTACAATATCACCATACAAATATGCAACACCAAGATCTGAACCAAGATTTCAGTACAATATCACCATACAAATATGCAACACCAAGATCTGAACCAAGATTTCAGTACAATATCACCATACAAATATGCAACACCAAGATCTGAACCAAGATTTCAGTACAATATCACCATACAAATATGCAACACCAAGATCTGAACCAAGATTTCAGTACAATATCACCATACAAATATGCAACACCAAGATCTGAACCAAGATTTCAGTACAATATCACCATACAAATATGCAACACCAAGATCTGAACCAAGATTTCAGTACAATATCACCATACAAATATGCAACACCAAGATCTGAACCAAGATTTCAGTACAATATCACCATACAAATATGCAACACCAAGATCTGAACCAAGATTTCAGTACAATATCACCATACAAATATGCAACACCAAGATCTGAACCAAGATTTCAGTACAATATCACCATACAAATATGCAACACCAAGATCTGAACCAAGATTTCAGTACAATATCACCATACAAATATGCAACACCAAGATCTGAACCAAGATTTCAGTACAATATCACCATACAAATATGCAACACCAAGATCTGAACCAAGATTTCAGTACAATATCACCATACAAATATGCAACACCAAGATCTGAACCAAGATTTCAGTACAATATCACCATACAAATATGCAACACCAAGATCTGAACCAAGATTTCAGTACAATATCACCATACAAATATGCAACACCAAGATCTGAACCAAGATTTCAGTACAATATCACCATACAAATATGCAACACCAAGATCTGAACCAAGATTTCAGTACAATATCACCATACAAATATGCAACACCAAGATCTGAACCAAGATTTCAGTACAATATCACCATACAAATATGCAACACCAAGATCTGAACCAAGATTTCAGTACAATATCACCATACAAATATGCAACACCAAGATCTGAACCAAGATTTCAGTACAATATCACCATACAAATATGCAACACCAAGATCTGAACCAAGATTTCAGTACAATATCACCATACAAATATGCAACACCAAGATCTGAACCAAGATTTCAGTACAATATCACCATACAAATATGCAACACCAAGATCTGAACCAAGATTTCAGTACAATATCACCATACAAATATGCAACACCAAGATCTGAACCAAGATTTCAGTACAATATCACCATACAAATATGCAACACCAAGATCTGAACCAAGATTTCAGTACAATATCACCATACAAATATGCAACACCAAGATCTGAACCAAGATTTCAGTACAATATCACCATACAAATATGCAACACCAAGATCTGAACCAAGATTTCAGTACAATATCACCATACAAATATGCAACACCAAGATCTGAACCAAGATTTCAGTACAATATCACCATACAAATATGCAACACCAAGATCTGAACCAAGATTTCAGTACAATATCACCATACAAATATGCAACACCAAGATCTGAACCAAGATTTCAGTACAATATCACCATACAAATATGCAACACCAAGATCTGAACCAAGATTTCAGTACAATATCACCATACAAATATGCAACACCAAGATCTGAACCAAGATTTCAGTACAATATCACCATACAAATATGCAACACCAAGATCTGAACCAAGATTTCAGTACAATATCACCATACAAATATGCAACACCAAGATCTGAACCAAGATTTCAGTACAATATCACCATACAAATATGCAACACCAAGATCTGAACCAAGATTTCAGTACAATATCACCATACAAATATGCAACACCAAGATCTGAACCAAGATTTCAGTACAATATCACCATACAAATATGCAACACCAAGATCTGAACCAAGATTTCAGTACAATATCACCATACAAATATGCAACACCAAGATCTGAACCAAGATTTCAGTACAATATCACCATACAAATATGCAACACCAAGATCTGAACCAAGATTTCAGTACAATATCACCATACAAATATGCAACACCAAGATCTGAACCAAGATTTCAGTACAATATCACCATACAAATATGCAACACCAAGATCTGAACCAAGATTTCAGTACAATATCACCATACAAATATGCAACACCAAGATCTGAACCAAGATTTCAGTACAATATCACCATACAAATATGCAACACCAAGATCTGAACCAAGATTTCAGTACAATATCACCATACAAATATGCAACACCAAGATCTGAACCAAGATTTCAGTACAATATCACCATACAAATATGCAACACCAAGATCTGAACCAAGATTTCAGTACAATATCACCATACAAATATGCAACACCAAGATCTGAACCAAGATTTCAGTACAATATCACCATACAAATATGCAACACCAAGATCTGAACCAAGATTTCAGTACAATATCACCATACAAATATGCAACACCAAGATCTGAACCAAGATTTCAGTACAATATCACCATACAAATATGCAACACCAAGATCTGAACCAAGATTTCAGTACAATATCACCATACAAATATGCAACACCAAGATCTGAACCAAGATTTCAGTACAATATCACCATACAAATATGCAACACCAAGATCTGAACCAAGATTTCAGTACAATATCACCATACAAATATGCAACACCAAGATCTGAACCAAGATTTCAGTACAATATCACCATACAAATATGCAACACCAAGATCTGAACCAAGATTTCAGTACAATATCACCATACAAATATGCAACACCAAGATCTGAACCAAGATTTCAGTACAATATCACCATACAAATATGCAACACCAAGATCTGAACCAAGATTTCAGTACAATATCACCATACAAATATGCAACACCAAGATCTGAACCAAGATTTCAGTACAATATCACCATACAAATATGCAACACCAAGATCTGAACCAAGATTTCAGTACAATATCACCATACAAATATGCAACACCAAGATCTGAACCAAGATTTCAGTACAATATCACCATACAAATATGCAACACCAAGATCTGAACCAAGATTTCAGTACAATATCACCATACAAATATGCAACACCAAGATCTGAACCAAGATTTCAGTACAATATCACCATACAAATATGCAACACCAAGATCTGAACCAAGATTTCAGTACAATATCACCATACAAATATGCAACACCAAGATCTGAACCAAGATTTCAGTACAATATCACCATACAAATATGCAACACCAAGATCTGAACCAAGATTTCAGTACAATATCACCATACAAATATGCAACACCAAGATCTGAACCAAGATTTCAGTACAATATCACCATACAAATATGCAACACCAAGATCTGAACCAAGATTTCAGTACAATATCACCATACAAATATGCAACACCAAGATCTGAACCAAGATTTCAGTACAATATCACCATACAAATATGCAACACCAAGATCTGAACCAAGATTTCAGTACAATATCACCATACAAATATGCAACACCAAGATCTGAACCAAGATTTCAGTACAATATCACCATACAAATATGCAACACCAAGATCTGAACCAAGATTTCAGTACAATATCACCATACAAATATGCAACACCAAGATCTGAACCAAGATTTCAGTACAATATCACCATACAAATATGCAACACCAAGATCTGAACCAAGATTTCAGTACAATATCACCATACAAATATGCAACACCAAGATCTGAACCAAGATTTCAGTACAATATCACCATACAAATATGCAACACCAAGATCTGAACCAAGATTTCAGTACAATATCACCATACAAATATGCAACACCAAGATCTGAACCAAGATTTCAGTACAATATCACCATACAAATATGCAACACCAAGATCTGAACCAAGATTTCAGTACAATATCACCATACAAATATGCAACACCAAGATCTGAACCAAGATTTCAGTACAATATCACCATACAAATATGCAACACCAAGATCTGAACCAAGATTTCAGTACAATATCACCATACAAATATGCAACACCAAGATCTGAACCAAGATTTCAGTACAATATCACCATACAAATATGCAACACCAAGATCTGAACCAAGATTTCAGTACAATATCACCATACAAATATGCAACACCAAGATCTGAACCAAGATTTCAGTACAATATCACCATACAAATATGCAACACCAAGATCTGAACCAAGATTTCAGTACAATATCACCATACAAATATGCAACACCAAGATCTGAACCAAGATTTCAGTACAATATCACCATACAAATATGCAACACCAAGATCTGAACCAAGATTTCAGTACAATATCACCATACAAATATGCAACACCAAGATCTGAACCAAGATTTCAGTACAATATCACCATACAAATATGCAACACCAAGATCTGAACCAAGATTTCAGTACAATATCACCATACAAATATGCAACACCAAGATCTGAACCAAGATTTCAGTACAATATCACCATACAAATATGCAACACCAAGATCTGAACCAAGATTTCAGTACAATATCACCATACAAATATGCAACACCAAGATCTGAACCAAGATTTCAGTACAATATCACCATACAAATATGCAACACCAAGATCTGAACCAAGATTTCAGTACAATATCACCATACAAATATGCAACACCAAGATCTGAACCAAGATTTCAGTACAATATCACCATACAAATATGCAACACCAAGATCTGAACCAAGATTTCAGTACAATATCACCATACAAATATGCAACACCAAGATCTGAACCAAGATTTCAGTACAATATCACCATACAAATATGCAACACCAAGATCTGAACCAAGATTTCAGTACAATATCACCATACAAATATGCAACACCAAGATCTGAACCAAGATTTCAGTACAATATCACCATACAAATATGCAACACCAAGATCTGAACCAAGATTTCAGTACAATATCACCATACAAATATGCAACACCAAGATCTGAACCAAGATTTCAGTACAATATCACCATACAAATATGCAACACCAAGATCTGAACCAAGATTTCAGTACAATATCACCATACAAATATGCAACACCAAGATCTGAACCAAGATTTCAGTACAATATCACCATACAAATATGCAACACCAAGATCTGAACCAAGATTTCAGTACAATATCACCATACAAATATGCAACACCAAGATCTGAACCAAGATTTCAGTACAATATCACCATACAAATATGCAACACCAAGATCTGAACCAAGATTTCAGTACAATATCACCATACAAATATGCAACACCAAGATCTGAACCAAGATTTCAGTACAATATCACCATACAAATATGCAACACCAAGATCTGAACCAAGATTTCAGTACAATATCACCATACAAATATGCAACACCAAGATCTGAACCAAGATTTCAGTACAATATCACCATACAAATATGCAACACCAAGATCTGAACCAAGATTTCAGTACAATATCACCATACAAATATGCAACACCAAGATCTGAACCAAGATTTCAGTACAATATCACCATACAAATATGCAACACCAAGATCTGAACCAAGATTTCAGTACAATATCACCATACAAATATGCAACACCAAGATCTGAACCAAGATTTCAGTACAATATCACCATACAAATATGCAACACCAAGATCTGAACCAAGATTTCAGTACAATATCACCATACAAATATGCAACACCAAGATCTGAACCAAGATTTCAGTACAATATCACCATACAAATATGCAACACCAAGATCTGAACCAAGATTTCAGTACAATATCACCATACAAATATGCAACACCAAGATCTGAACCAAGATTTCAGTACAATATCACCATACAAATATGCAACACCAAGATCTGAACCAAGATTTCAGTACAATATCACCATACAAATATGCAACACCAAGATCTGAACCAAGATTTCAGTACAATATCACCATACAAATATGCAACACCAAGATCTGAACCAAGATTTCAGTACAATATCACCATACAAATATGCAACACCAAGATCTGAACCAAGATTTCAGTACAATATCACCATACAAATATGCAACACCAAGATCTGAACCAAGATTTCAGTACAATATCACCATACAAATATGCAACACCAAGATCTGAACCAAGATTTCAGTACAATATCACCATACAAATATGCAACACCAAGATCTGAACCAAGATTTCAGTACAATATCACCATACAAATATGCAACACCAAGATCTGAACCAAGATTTCAGTACAATATCACCATACAAATATGCAACACCAAGATCTGAACCAAGATTTCAGTACAATATCACCATACAAATATGCAACACCAAGATCTGAACCAAGATTTCAGTACAATATCACCATACAAATATGCAACACCAAGATCTGAACCAAGATTTCAGTACAATATCACCATACAAATATGCAACACCAAGATCTGAACCAAGATTTCAGTACAATATCACCATACAAATATGCAACACCAAGATCTGAACCAAGATTTCAGTACAATATCACCATACAAATATGCAACACCAAGATCTGAACCAAGATTTCAGTACAATATCACCATACAAATATGCAACACCAAGATCTGAACCAAGATTTCAGTACAATATCACCATACAAATATGCAACACCAAGATCTGAACCAAGATTTCAGTACAATATCACCATACAAATATGCAACACCAAGATCTGAACCAAGATTTCAGTACAATATCACCATACAAATATGCAACACCAAGATCTGAACCAAGATTTCAGTACAATATCACCATACAAATATGCAACACCAAGATCTGAACCAAGATTTCAGTACAATATCACCATACAAATATGCAACACCAAGATCTGAACCAAGATTTCAGTACAATATCACCATACAAATATGCAACACCAAGATCTGAACCAAGATTTCAGTACAATATCACCATACAAATATGCAACACCAAGATCTGAACCAAGATTTCAGTACAATATCACCATACAAATATGCAACACCAAGATCTGAACCAAGATTTCAGTACAATATCACCATACAAATATGCAACACCAAGATCTGAACCAAGATTTCAGTACAATATCACCATACAAATATGCAACACCAAGATCTGAACCAAGATTTCAGTACAATATCACCATACAAATATGCAACACCAAGATCTGAACCAAGATTTCAGTACAATATCACCATACAAATATGCAACACCAAGATCTGAACCAAGATTTCAGTACAATATCACCATACAAATATGCAACACCAAGATCTGAACCAAGATTTCAGTACAATATCACCATACAAATATGCAACACCAAGATCTGAACCAAGATTTCAGTACAATATCACCATACAAATATGCAACACCAAGATCTGAACCAAGATTTCAGTACAATATCACCATACAAATATGCAACACCAAGATCTGAACCAAGATTTCAGTACAATATCACCATACAAATATGCAACACCAAGATCTGAACCAAGATTTCAGTACAATATCACCATACAAATATGCAACACCAAGATCTGAACCAAGATTTCAGTACAATATCACCATACAAATATGCAACACCAAGATCTGAACCAAGATTTCAGTACAATATCACCATACAAATATGCAACACCAAGATCTGAACCAAGATTTCAGTACAATATCACCATACAAATATGCAACACCAAGATCTGAACCAAGATTTCAGTACAATATCACCATACAAATATGCAACACCAAGATCTGAACCAAGATTTCAGTACAATATCACCATACAAATATGCAACACCAAGATCTGAACCAAGATTTCAGTACAATATCACCATACAAATATGCAACACCAAGATCTGAACCAAGATTTCAGTACAATATCACCATACAAATATGCAACACCAAGATCTGAACCAAGATTTCAGTACAATATCACCATACAAATATGCAACACCAAGATCTGAACCAAGATTTCAGTACAATATCACCATACAAATATGCAACACCAAGATCTGAACCAAGATTTCAGTACAATATCACCATACAAATATGCAACACCAAGATCTGAACCAAGATTTCAGTACAATATCACCATACAAATATGCAACACCAAGATCTGAACCAAGATTTCAGTACAATATCACCATACAAATATGCAACACCAAGATCTGAACCAAGATTTCAGTACAATATCACCATACAAATATGCAACACCAAGATCTGAACCAAGATTTCAGTACAATATCACCATACAAATATGCAACACCAAGATCTGAACCAAGATTTCAGTACAATATCACCATACAAATATGCAACACCAAGATCTGAACCAAGATTTCAGTACAATATCACCATACAAATTCAAGATATTGAGATTAGTCTCTTTTCCTATTTATAGAAACAGTTTTGTTAACCTTAACCAAAAAATGATGTAAATACAATTGTAATTCGGTATCCATAAAGCAAGGTCTACTTTTTCAGCTTGCTATGTGTAAAGTTTTATCAAGACTGGTCAGAGACAACTTAAGTTATAGACCGAAAACCACATGTTTCACACGCCCTCCACCCTCTGTGCCTCAATCTAATAACCAGTTAAACAGTGTGAACCTTTTGGTGTGAAGTGATATTTCTAAAATCCCATTTACTGCAGCATTTTAAAGAGATCTCACCTGGACCTGGTCAGGTGAGGCATTGGTCACTGTCAACATATCATTCACAATCTGCATCCTGAAATAGTAACAATGAATACAATTAGATGAGAAAAATACATTGAGAGAAAGACTTATGTTACACTTAATACTATTTATATATTATAATATTATCAACATTTTTGTCTTTGAACAGACCTTATTATATTGTAAAATAAATATACATCACATTTATAGACACTTCCACACAAGTCAGTCAAATTTAAATCAATTTGCAAAACTATTCAATCATCACTTGTGGATATCAAATCTAAAGCGGTTCAAAAATTCTGTACAAAACATCTTCTGGGTTTAGTTTGTGATTAAAAAACAAGAGATTTGTTTGTCAGAAACACAATGCCCCCTAATGCGCCGCTTTGATTTTTTATTTTTTTTACCTTTGACCTTGAAGGATGACCTTGACCTTGATTTTTCACCACTCAAAATATGCGGCTCCATGAGATACACATGCATGCCAAATATGAAGTTGCTATCTTCAATATTGCAAAAGTTATGACAAAACTTTCAGATTTCTTAAAGTTTTGGACAGACAGACAGACAGACAGGCCTAAAACAGTATACCCCCCTTTTTTTAAAGGGGGCATAAAAAGAACATGGTGATGATTGTGATTTTAGATGAATTTAGCATGGGAGGACATTATACCTCCGGGCAAACCTTGAATTTGTTTTAAAACATAGCGCAGTAACTTTTGCTAGATCTTTCAACCAGGGTGCACCCTACTACAAATATAGTATACAAGACACGGCTAAACACTATGATTCTACACAGATGCAGACATTAACGTACCCTGCTCCCCGTGGCACTGTGACAAATGTTCGACTGAAGGCACGAATGGGTGGCCGGTCCATCTTGCTGTCCACTGAAATATGTTTAAGCCATGCTCTAAGAAAACTGGGTTTAAAGCATGTGTGTTAAGTGTCGCAGGCTAAACTGGGACAACACTTTCCGTTTTTGTTTTTTTGTATTTAAAGGAGGTCACTTCTGAGCGAAAATCCAGTTTAGGCAGAAAGTGTCGTCCCTGATTAGCTGGGCAGACTGCACAGGCTAACTGTGACGACACTTTTAGCACATGCATTCAACCCCATTTTCCCAGAGAGTCTCATTTGTCAAAGTATGTTCTTTACATGCATGTTATTGAACCATGCTATTTTACTGAGTGATACATTAAAATATGCCTTATGATAAAGTCATTTTAAAACTCTGTAGCTTTTGGCGAATTTTGCCACCAGTGACTCTAACATAGCAATTTCTACAAGGGCGTTTGTTCTTTACTTGAATACAACTGAGTGACAAAGATATAGCATGAAACACATGAACAATCCATGAATTCTTCTAAACCAGAATTGTACATGTATGATCAATCACGATATTTTACTAATCTTCCATGCGCAACAACCGTAAATAACCTTCTTAATGGTGACGAACATCTGACCTATCAGGAAAACACTATATTATTTCTTCGCGTCCAGAATTTATTTAAGCAACCAAACGATTTGACTCATAGAACGATGCTGCCGTGGACTTTGACCCGACCCTAGTAGGGGCCTCTGTGACACTACGCCTCAGTACCTTCTTGATCAACTATCCATTTTGTTTGTATGACATATATATAGGATCTGGCATGAGTTGTCATATCATACCATATTTTATTAAACGAGTTCAGGAATTTTGTTAGTTAGCGAGCCTTTGACAAGCTTACTAACGAATTTCCTGGACGAGTTTAATAAAATATGGTATGATATGACGAGTGTCAGATCTTTTTTATCACATGCTTTTAAATGAGCAAATTAAATAAATATTTACGCAAACATAATGATAAATCCCGAATGTTGTCTACATTTCGTGACGTCATTTGACGTTGCAACATCATTTCAGCAAAATAACAAAATGCGATTGGTCAATAAACAAAAACTAAGCCAATAAAAACGCTTAAAAAGTATATAACACATGTGTAATATAAAAATATATGTAATGGTTATATTACATTGGAAACAGGGTATGGCATGTGATAAATCCACACTACCATGATTCCGTTTTTGACTTTGAACCCGATCCAATCACAAGCCTAACATTTACGTGAGCCCATCCATGTTCTTGTGGCCGCCTAATGCAAAACATATATGAGTCAACTCCACCATGGAAAAGAATTAATATAAGCTTTATGCTTGTTTTCTAATCCATGAATTTATACTTTGCAACAATGTATTGAATTGTATGACTACGAAATGAATAAATATGTTTAAACTAATCACGATATGACAAGCATTACTGAACAGATTGGGAAGGCAGCATTAAGCTGTTAAATAACAACAATGATAATATTTACCTTAAGAACAAAATTAAGTAACCAACAATAAAATGCATACCTTCTTTAAACACACCCTGAATTGTAAAGCTCATCATTTCTGGCTGTAAATAAAAAAGAAGAAACACATTTATTAAACCTCATGGCTGCTGCATTTCAGATTTTATTTTCTTCCCATAATGCAATTTAGTTGGCATAAACATTTCTAAATTAGCAGATTCATGTGAGTGTCAGCACTTACTGATGTAAAGTTGACATCCACAGTGAAGGAGTTTGGGTCATGTAGAGATTTGGGTAGCAGACAAAGCTGGGCAACAACTTTTGGACCCAGTTTCAACATCTTCAGTTTTCTGCCTGCAAAACAAAGAATTGTACAAAATAAATTCAAGGCAAAGTACTTAATTCCAAATCTTTATGATTTACTGTTAAATTGTACCGTGGGTCCATCACAAACCACAATTCTTCTGAAAGTATACATAGCATGACAAGGAAATCCTACACAGGAAAAAATGAATAGAGGCTCATTTTAGTTTTTTTAGGGGGGGAGGGGGGTCTACATCCCATACAAGTGCCCAGGGGTTTCGCTGTCGTTCGCCACTGTTGCAAATGGCTCTAAGTTTTTTAAAGTGGCTCCAATTTTTTAAAGTGGCGAATTAAAAAAAACGGTAAAATCCTATCCGAAAATGGACCGCGAGTCTGTCAGTTGTAAATATTGATTTACAACGATGTAAGCGCCCTACAGTGCAGAGTGCAAATTGAAATCACTGAAGCGTGTAAGTGTTACAGATGATGTTTTTACTGATATTGTCAAGTTTAATGGGGGTTATTATCGGATTAACGGCTCCTTTATGATATTGAGCAATGAATTATGTAATACTGGGACAAACTGTCACGACGATCAATAATTATAATGATTATTAGGGCCGCTTTTTCTTTAATCAATGCCAGAGCAAAAGCATTTGATTTCTCCATAAAAACACATGAACACTTGTTTCAACAGGCATTTGTGAACATTTCTATTTAATAGTTTCATTATTATAATGTTCTGGAAAAGATAGACTTTAATTAAGATACCAACACTTTCTGAAATAAAACGTAGACCATTCACTCGATGTACTATATTTCGGATATGTTAAAATTCGGACATTTATGTGTTTGTCTGTTGTTGAAAGTTTGTAAAAAATATGTTGTTTGTTATTTCAGACTAAAATCTAGAATGTATGATGGCAATTATTCTGGGCCTTTCTGTCAAGAAATACCCGTGGCAAACATTTATTTTATTGAACCTGGAAACCATCCACCATTAACAAAACATTTTAACAACAGAAGTTGATGTATATCATGTCCAAATGACCAACTGTAACTGCAACAATTTGAATTGAGATACTTTATTTTCTGATGATTGATATTTCTTTATCCCTTTCAGATGATGTACATTTGTGTGATGCTATGTTTAAATAAATCATTTTGAAACATGTATACAGCATACTGTTACATTGATGTTAACATTATTATATTAGTTTGGTTATCTGTGCTGTTGGTCATGTTTTTGTAGTGGAAACAATGTTATTTATATACAAAATAAAGCATATTAAGTCTTATGAAGGTATGATTTATGAAGGTACTTATTGTTATTTATGTATTTACATACTTTTTGAAGTAATAATATAGCCAATGACATTAATATAGTAAGGTTTCTTTAAATGATGGTCTGAAATGATTGTTCGTCTTATATAATATTAATAAAGTTGCAATAACCGACGGTTTTCACGCTTCGAAAAAGTGGTGACAACTTTTTTTGGGCCAGTGAAACCCCTGCAAGTGCCAAACATTTGTGACTAAATCATCATTTATGGGAAGTGCTGATTCTGATCATAAAATTGCTTTCAGTCGTTAGTTACATACCATATATTCTTATCGCTGCCCCCTATGGGCAATCAGAGACTGAATAAAAGCCTAAAATAACTTTCTTGTATACTTACTTATATCCTTGCTGCCCTTTACCAAGTTGCGACTCCCATCTATGTAAGCATTTAATGACATTTGCCTGGAAAAGAATAAAAGCCTTGATATAAAATTTTGAACCTCATGTCATACTAGAATATATCAAATTTTCAGGCAGTAGAGTGTGTGGTATTCTTTTAGAATGTTAGAGTTTTATTTTAATTTTATTTAATTATTTCAGAATTAAAGTGCACTGCAAAGCGAAAGTACAATGTCTAAGGAAGGCACTGATTCTTAGATAAAGGACTTCACTCAAGTCATGGCCAATAAATACAAAAGCATTGGAAGAGTAGCAGACAAGATGCTGCTTTCCATTAACAAATCTGCCTTCAGGGGAAGCACTGGCAGTATTGATTTATTGGTCTAATGTCAAGATCAAAATGAGGTTAGGTGATGTGGGTGTGTTATGTTTATTGATTTTAGAAGAAACACCTTATTTTGGGTCAATCAAGAATTTAGTCTTTCTCCATTAGTCTATGTTTAAAAGTCGACATAAAGGTAAAAATGAGGTCAGGGGATGTCAGAGTGTTGGTATTGTTCAAAGACTTCAATTCAAGTATCTAAGCTGTGTCAGAGACGTATTATTGATGTTATACCCAACATGTCATTTTGGGTAAACCTAGGACCAAAATACCAACAAACATACAAACAAACAGACAGCCCAATTGCTATATTCCTCCTAGCATCTGTAGATACTGGGGGCATGACAATCCCTGATTTCTACACTTCGCTTTTTTTTCCCAGAGCAACTGCCGGTACTGATCATGAGGAAGAGTATCTCATGACAAAAGACCAACTTCGTATGGTAGCAAAAACTTGCGAATTTCCATTTCCACAATCTAGGAATTTGGACTGCCCCATTGTTAAAGGTGGAGAGAGAGTACCTACTTGTTTTGGACTGCTGTAGGAAATGAATACCCAACTGTTTTGGACTGCCCCATTGTATGTGGTTGGGAGACAAGTACTTACTTGTTTTGGACTGCCCCATTGTGTGTAGTGGGGGGGGGGATAAGTACCTACTTCTTTTGGACTGCCCCATTGTATGCTGTAGGAAATGAATACCCAATTGTTTTGGACTGTCCCATTGTGTGTGGTGGGGGGACTTGTACCTACTTGTTTTGGACTGCCCCATGTTATGCGGTGGGGGGGACGAGTACCTACTTGTTTTGGACCGCCCCATTGTATGCTGTGGACATGGAGAACATGGCAGTTTCATGGTAGGCCCCAGCAAGGCCCTGTCGGTCGCCAGAGTCGTACACGTTGAAGTAGTCCTTGAGGAACTTGACAGCCACCATCTTGATGTCCTCACTCGGGAAATAACTGTCCTGGAAACAGTTGTCAGGATGATTTAAAGAAATCTAAGTCATTATTTCATGAGTTGTTTTTCCTGACTTAATTTTGGCATGGTACTGGCAAAGTTAAAATTTGGAACATTAGAATTGTTTGCACTCAAATTGGAAATGTTATTTATTTCTGCAAAGCAAAGATGCAAAAATGTATGCATGCAAGTTTCTTTTCATGNTGTATGTGAGCCACTTACATATGTAGGAACAAATGGTGTTTGTATGTGAGCCACTTACATATGTAGGAACAAATGGTGTTTGTATGTGAGCCACTTACATATGTAGGAACAAATGGTGTCTGTATGTGAGCCACTTACATATGTAGGAACAAATGGTGTTTGTATGTGAGCGTTAATCTGCTTCAGAATGAACTCTTTGTCTGCTTTCTTGCCCCACGGTATCTGCAAGCAAAAAAACATATTGAGGTATACAGCCTTTTCCTGGGAAAACTGGGCTTAATGCATGTGCATTAAAAGTTGTCCAAAATTAGCCAGTGTAGTCTGCATAGTCTTATCTGGGACCACAGTTTCCCCCATAACTGGATTTTTGCTATAATGAGACTTCTGTTAAGCAAAAAATACCATAAGAGCAGAAAGTGTTTTCCCTGATCAGCCTGTGTGGACATGCATCAAGCCCAGTTTTCCCAGAACAAGGCTCTGGTAATAAAATCCCCACTAAATGATTAGGGAGAATGTTGTGCTTGACTGATACTTGGAGGATAATTTTGTGACAGAAATACAGTCAGCAATATACAATATAAAGTGCATTGGAAAATGCAACATTAGCAATTTTTAATGACAAAAACATCATTTATTAATTTTACACCAGCAGAAATAAACAAAAAAGACATTATCTGATTGTGTTAATATTTCTGCAGACAAAATGGCCAATCTTTACCAGAATTTTGAACCATTCCGATTCCACGCCCCCTCGGCTGTCAATGGGCAGACCAAGTCTACGGAATGTCCCGCCATCTGGTGCTTAAATAAACCAGACGCTTGTTTACAGTTGGAAACTTGGCAACGCAACATGCTATATAAGCCACATCATGTGAAAATGGGTCTTATCCCATTTGCGACCAGTGTAGCTCCAGTCCAGCCTACACAGTCGCGCAGTCTGGTCAGGATCTACTCTGTTCACTAATGAGATCTCGAACCTTGTGTGACTTTAAAGCAGACAGCAAAGCTCCTGACCAGACTGTAGAATTGCGCATGCTGTTCTGAGGCTATGCTGGCCAAGTATTGCATATGACCCATTTTCGCATGACGCCGCTCATAATATTCACAATCAAGGGTCTATCACTACCAGTTGCCAACACATTGTGCATTGTTTTCTGTTTTTATTTTAATTTGACCACTAAGATAATTCTTTATACCAACCTATAGGTAGAGCCGGTCCCTTTCCTTCAATCATACACTGGACGACTGGTAACCATATGGATTTGTTTACAATCTGAGTGGTCATTAATAATGATACATATAGGATATTTTAGTCTCATACCATGTATCGGTATTCTCAAATATAAGAGAAATTCATCCTCCAAACTACCCTGGTCTTATGCCGGTTCCAAAAATTAAATTGCATAACTTTTCATCATACAAATTGTAACACAACAAATGTCATGAATATGTTACATAATTATTTTAAAAGATGTACAGGAAATTTAAAGCTAATGAAACATTTTGACATAAAGATTTTGGCATATTACCTGANTGCAAACATCAGCTATGCTTGGGTTTCCGCTTATGCAGACAGCCTAAAACCATACCAGTCAAAGGTTCTTCTTCATTACCACACTTGCATAGCAAAATTGTTTTGTTTTTATAAAACTGCACCTTTTTCCAACTTCAAAACAAAACAACTATCAACAAGCTGCATTATATATAAACTAATTTATTATTGTTTGCTTCAATAAAATACTTTGTAAAATTATAACAAAAGTTTTCAGAACAGGAAAACAAATCTAGTGCTTTCTCACAAACATGACTAATACCCTCACATTGCTTTGTCATGGATATGTATATGGCATCCATGCCCATAACAAAGTTGACTTGAGAAACATTTAAGTAGTTTACATCACAAACTTACATATTTTATAAGGCAGCTATGCCCAATTGACATAACTCAGTAATACTTAGAACAATTCATATGAAAATTGTATCTTGCACATTTAACTGCACGGTGTTGTCATATTTCAAGTTTCAAATTAATAGCTTCAGAAATGTAGTAGTTTGCTCCACACATTTTAAACAGTATATGCTGACAGACCGACCAAGCACCATATCTGACAGAGTGACTCCAATTTACCCCCTCCCAGTGGGGGTATAAATATTCAATCCTTTGCAGACACAGAAGTAGCTATCTGACAATGCCAACACCTTTCCTGGGTAGAACCAGTACTGGGATATCAATATCTGTTCAAAGCATCACTGACATGTTGCCATGGTAACACTAGAGGTGAATGATGACCCATCTATGTGGGTGTGTCCAAGTGCCAGCTGTCCCTGTATAGGCCGACGCCCTTTCTGGGTCGCCTTGACCCGTCATTGGTGGCAGGCCTGCGCCTACTTGGACACGGAGAAGTGGTCGTTGAGCACCTCATGTTTAAGTAGCCAAACATATCAACCCCAATGAACTTTGTTCAACCTCTCACTGATTCTGACTTGCACCTGAGTGTGCGAGGATTGAACCAGGGTCGTCTAGGTGAGAAGTGCGTGTACCAACCACTGCGCTAATCGGACATCTGACTTGCACCTCATCAAAGCTTGCTATCATTTATTGCAAGTGTGGTAAAAGAGAGAATCTTCGCTTTTTTTATTTTTTACATTCTATTCTGTAGCATAAGTGGATCAAGCACATTGATAAACTGTTTAGATAATAATACAATACAAATCACATTCCTTTTTTGTTTTCATTAAAGTGTTTTCACTTGAAATATTTCCCTGCATTTGTTTTTAACAATTTACTGACCGTCTTAACCAAAAGCTTTTGTATTAAACCTTATAAGACAACAATCACAGACAAAAAAAATAAATCTGTCTTATATTTGAATACCATTAAAAGCAAAGGAATTTGGAACACCATTAAATTAAAGAGAAAATACATATGCAAACTTCTAAGGCGATTGAAAGTCATATATGCATTCAAAGAATATTCATTAGACCAGTGCTCTGATTGTTACAAAAGTACTTAACAAGTATTAACAGTGAGTTTCAACATTGCAGTGACATTTCCCACTTTCCAATCTTGCCACCATGCATATAAGACCTTACCGTGCCTCCATTGAAACAAAATTTGTTTATTGGGGCAGTCGAAGCGACGGACATATTGCTTGAGTNTCCATAAAAGTGGAAATTGTCGTCCCTGATTAGCCTGTGCGGACTGCACAGGCTAATCTGGGATGACAATTTAGGCATAAGCATTATGCCCAGTTTTCTCAGAACACGACACAAATCTTCCTTTATTTCATACCTTTCATGGTTATTTATTTGATTTATTTCATCATTTCCACACTTCTACACAGTAGGCCTGGGTTTGATCTCCACTCTGGAAGCAGTTCTCATGATCTTTCTTAAAGCCACCAATTAATGGTTATTCCCAAGAAATGGACGCAAAAGAGTCTCTGTATGCAAAAGGATATTGATGCAATTGAGGAAAAAAAAAATAAGTTTCAGTACAGACTGTTTACCTTGTTACTTGAGAGGTTGAGGACTTTCATGTCCGCTGTGGCAGGCACCAGGCTATTCAGGTGCTCCAGATTGAGGAGCTTGTTGTTACTCAGGTCCAGGCTACACAGCTGTAAGAAAACACAACTGGATTTTATGCATGTGTGTAAAGTACCATCCCAGGTTTGTCTGTGCTGTCCGCACAGGCTAATCAGGGACGAAACTTTCCGCTTTTATGGTATTTTTCATTTGAAGAAAGTCTCTTGAAATTGAAAATCCAGTTTAGACGGAAAGTGTCATCCCTGATAAGCCTGTGTGTACTAAACAGGCTAATCTGGGACGACGCTTTACGCACATGCATTCAACCCCGTTTTCCCAGAGCTAGGCTCATTTTTGTATGTAAGTTTTAACTAGACTAGCTTCTTTTTTTTAGAAATTGGGACATGGACACTAGGCCAATGGCAGAGCTCCAGATAACATGCCTAAAGGCTTAAAAAACGAATTAAATTTCTTAACTAAGGATTTAGATTTTAAATCTTTGCGTAAAGTTACGCATTGAAAAAATAAAACACTAATTCGAAATTTTCTAACGTGCGTAAATCTTCCAGTAGCAAATTATATACGGTAAACATTTCATCCCGGTTCTGACTCGTCTAGGCCCTCAAAACAACTTTAAGTCAACATCACTCAGGCGTTTGCTGTGAGGTATATAGTCACACCTTAGAACGGTCGAAAGGCCAAACGGTCTCGATTCTGTTCTCCTATTATTGCAGGCGAGTACTTACTGTTCATTGTACCTTTTTAATTACACTTATCGTAATTTCTATACACAATTAATATACTGTATACCTATTCAAAATGTCATTAAAATTAAATGTTTAATATAGTTTTTTGATATGACTTTAACGGTAACCAACTGGCCATTATGACCTGAGCCGAAGTGTCAGTTACCGTTTGACATAAAAAATAAAAATGGCCAACTGAAGCGGTGTATCAAAGCGTGGAAGGCAAAAAAAGTCATTTCAGTGTCAAAAATTCACACTGCATGCATTCTTTCAATCAGATTTTCAAACAAATAAGGAGTAATATAAGAATTTATTTTATAAATAGGGGGTAAAATAAGAATTAATTTTTAAAATAAGGCGTAAGCTAAGAATTTAACCAAAATGTTATCTGGAGCTCTGCAATGGTGTTACATATGACTTATAAATAGCAACAAAACAAGCAGAAAGTGTAAAAGAAGATGAAATACAAAATGATTCAAAAGTAGCCCAATTGTGTATCAGCAAATAAATAAATTTAGTCAGTCAATTAAAATATCAGTTACACGTACGCCAAAAAAATGTACGTTACACAAATCAGTGAAATCTGTTTAAACCAAAGTTCAAATGAACCCTTTCACTAACAATATACAAAATATCAATCTGTCTCTACAATATACAAAATATCAATCTACCTCTGGGATGTTTTCTGAGATGATCTTCACAACGTTGGTCATGACCTGGGCCCTGGCTAGGGCCATGTACAGCTCATGTTTGGAGAGTTCTCCGTCGCTATGGAGACTGCTCAGGTTGAGGGCCTTCGTGGTCGGGTCGTAACGACTGCTCATGCACACCTAGGTTTGGAAAAACTGGGCTAAATGCATGTGCATAAAGTGTCATCCCAGATTAGCCTGTGCAGTCCACACAGGCTCATCAGGGACAACACTTTCCGCTTTAATGGAATTTTTCATTTAGAGTAAGTCAAACAAAAATCCAATTTAGGCGAAAAGTGTCGTTCCTGATTAGCCTGTGCAGACTGCACAGGCTGATCTGGGGCGACACTTTTCGCACATGCATTTAGCCAAGTAGTATTAATAGTCAGGCCTTTTTCTGTCTATTTGGGGAGACCAAGCAAAATGAGGATTTTTGAGTTGCGAAATCTTCCAAATTGGGAAGAATTTTCATCGACAAATGCATTATTCGGGCAGGGGGTTATCCAGCCATTTTGGAGAAAATGCTCAGGTTGAGAGCCTTCATGTTTGGGTCATGAGGACTGCTCATGGTCACCTGGGTTTTGGGGGACAATATGTGTCATGATCATTTAAAGTGCTTTTAATAGGCCTACTGAATTTGTTATAAGACTGTTTTCAGTGTTTGGTGAAAGGAACCATGTTACCTTTGGGTGCAAAAGTGCATCACAATGAAAAACAAATACCAAACATCTTTGCCTTGCGGTTTCATAGATTTTTTGTTTAAGTTTTTACTATATACATACGACTGAAACAATGTATCCCCAGGAAGGGGCCCTCCAAAGGGCATGATTTAAACAAGAGATGTGTTTATCAGAAACCCTCTATTGCGCCGCTTTGAAATAAAATTTCTATTACTCATTTGGCAGGTTTAGAAATTATCTCCCTTTAAAGCTTATTACTTCCCTTGGATAGTGTTTTTCGACCTTTGACCTTGAAGGATGACCTTGACCTTTCACCACTCAAAATGTGCAGCTCCATGAGATGCACATGCATGCCAAATGCTATCTTCAATATTGCAAAAGTTATGACCAAACTTTAACCAAGGTTACAGTTTTGGGACAGACACACAGAGTGAGACAATGACAGACAGACCGGCAAAAAAACAATATACCCCCTCTTCTTCGAAGAAGGGGGCATAAAAAACAAGAGCTGTCACCAAAGGATGACATTTGCCCCCTCTTTCCACATTTTTGTAAACCTAAATGCAAAGTTCGATGGAATTTCAGACCGACAGACAGACGGACGGACAGTGCGATCACTAAATGCCCACCTTCGGGGGCATATAATTGGAAGAGGATAATTAAACAATGTTACATGCCAAATACCAAACATCTTGGCTTTGGGATTTCAAGGGAGATTTTTAAAGTCACTTTTTACATATAAGGGACAAGTTACTCACATATGATGTTATATGCCAAGTATAACACCTATACATGTAGGTCTTGTTGTTTTAAAGAATAAGATTTTTTAAGTTATTTTCCTATATAAGTCTAAATCAATCATGTGACCCTTAGGGTGTGGTCATTTTTTACCCAATGGGCATGATTTGAACAAACTTAGTACAGGACCACTTGACCATGTTGTACACTAAATATCAAACATCTGAATCATTTAGTTTCAGAGATTTTTTAAGTTATACTTTTTAAATCTATTTTAATCTCTGGTGATCTAAATATGCAACCAACAGGATCGATCTGAACAGCATTGAAAGAGGGTCACCCGAGGATGTTTCCTGTGAAGTTTCTTTATAGTCTGTCTAGGGGTTTAGGAGGAAAAGTCGTAAGAAGAAAAGGTTTAAGCATGCAGGCACTGTGATTCTCTTCAGTTTGACAACATAAACACTACACAGGTAAGTGAAGCCCAACAAACCTTTAGTTTCTGTATCTCATCATCCCCCATTGGAATGTTAGGAGGGTAGCTGCCTTTTACTAGAATGGTCATCTGAAAATGTGAAATAAACTATCTAACAGGCATTTAATTGCACAAACACCTCTCTGACCATGTAGGGGGAATGTTTATCCTGACCTTCCTTGTGGGGTTCACCAAAACCACAAGCACAACATCAGCGTATCCTTTAAACCACATAAAACTCTAGGACAACTACTTGTGCACCCTAAAGACAAACCAGACAAGAAAGACATCTGTGGACTTATTTACTATATCAAATGTGATGGCCATCCAAAGGAACAGTGTTCAATGGACTATATTGGTGAAACTGAAAAAAATCTTAAAGCACGATTCATGGAACACAGGAGACCGAGCTCAACATCATCTGAGGTCTCAAGACATATACATGACTGTAAACCGGACCACACAATCACGATGGAGAACGTGAGGATTCTGGACCGTGAGCCATCTTGGTTCGAGAGAGGGGTCAGGGAGGCTATTTACATCCGTGCACTAAGACCGGCGCTAAACAAGGACGGGGGCCGCTACCAACTCTCGCACACCTGGGACCGTACGTTAACATCGCTCACCCCGACAATTAGCGGTGTTAACGGTTCCCAACAGTAGAAAATCATTCTGCTGATGAAGTCCGTAGTACACGGACGAAAGCTCCAAGTATGGCTTTCAATATTTAGTGTGTGTAA
>VMBQ01002372.1:9451-29270 GCA_007657795.1 Dreissena rostriformis
AAAGATGAAGCATTCAGGATCGCAATGGGGTAATTGACTGATCGGGGATGTGTGTACAAGGCGATAAGAAAACATTGCCTAGGGGCTTATCTCAATTGGCGAGCGCTAATCCCCTTGTTTATCAAGGACAATAAAACATAGCTGCTCTTTTGTATTGAGGAAAAGTGTACTGTGGGCCCTTTCACGAGAGAAAAAATTGCAGTGGGCCCATTATTTAAAAAAAAAATCGACAGCCAGCTGGGGGGGGGGGGCCGGGCCCCTGGGCACATGCCTGGATACGGGCCTAACTTCAGTTAATTAACTCTATCAACGTTTGATCAGTGACCCATTTGTTTGTATAGGTCCCTGGTTCGATAGATGTGCCACGTGCATATAGGGATGTATGTGTAATATGTATTTTACAAATATGTTGGCGCTAATGTAAGTGAAGGTTCTTATTTACGTAAATTGTTATGATAACGTCCCATAAATATTATGAGTTTGAACAAAAATGACTTGTTGATTCGTATAATCATTATCGCACGTAGTGTTGATAATATAACATTTTTGGGATCCCATTGTCAACATTTTTCGAAAATCTAACTTGTTTGTGAAAACATGTATCTATAGAATATAGATGTTACTCAATAGAGAATGATAATTCTGTTGTATTATATTATGTAAGCGTAGTGATAGTCCGCCAGTTTTTAAATATGTCCAGCATTTATTTCCATTTATTTTAAAGAAACAGTAAAAGTAGACAACATTTTTAGCACATAAAATATATAAGAAAGTGATCCCAACCATATTTATATATCAATACGACTGTTAATTTTCTAGTTTAGTCTGTTGAGCTGTCTTGTATAGTTTTGCTTTCGCGAATTCTGTCCCATATAGTAGTGGTTGTAATTGGTATTGGAGTAGTGGCAGTGATTCCAATAATGGTAGTTGCGAACATGGTCGTGTTTGTAATAATCATGGTTAAATTAATGATAGATAAGGTGTGGTTAAATTACGTGACGTTATGTTTGGAAGACGCATGCAAACAAAGCTGCACATTTAATAAAACATTGTCCCATATATAACAATGTAAGTGGGAACTTGTATGCGTTTAAGCCCATAATCAAACTTGTACTTGCCTATGAGATACATAAAAAGTTATCACATTCACAGCAAGGTGAATACGATGTACAGAGATATTCGTTCTCTTTTTAAATAAAACAAATCTGACGAAAGTAACCCTTTCCGTACAACAGATAAACAATCAGAACATCATGTCGAAAAATCCACGTTATACTGCTACAAGGAGGGCGTATATACGTTTTTCATTTTCAGAAAATTGCACATGCATACGTGCAGAGATCTATAGTAAACAATTTATTGATTGATCTTTGATACGTGTAAACGTATACATTTTTCGAAAACAACGCTATCATTTGATTTGCACTTAAGGGAATTGCATAGACATGAAATGCAATGCGTGTTTTTGTTTATAACAAATTTAATTATTCAAAAAGTAGAACTAAGAAAACAAAATAGAACAATACAACAGTAGAACAACATGGGTTTTCTATGGAAATGTATTTATTAGAACCTTTTCATGAGATTTACTAATTGGTCAATCTTTCAATATATTTCTATAGTTAACTATGTAGTCTTTAAAGTAGAGCGATAACTTATATGTATGTGGTTGGATTAAGTGATGAAAAGCATAAGCTTTCAAGCAAAGTCAAATGAGTCGAATTACATTTAGCAGCTCTTCTCAGTTCTAGCGTGGGGAATATGTTGACATATGTATTTATTAATTACATTTATAGGAGCCGTGCACATTGACTTGCATATTTATATTGACATCTGTTAATTACAATACCATTCGAGTGACAACATAATTTTCCGTATTATATATTGGGCATTTACTGTAAATAATTCCTTTCAAACAAATTAAGGCAAATGATTGCTTATACGACTTTCGATTTTTCGAACATGAAATAAGGCTAAATTTTATAATATTTTTTGCGTAGTGTACGTAAATAAGTTTTAAATAGGTCAATTTGTAACTTATAGTAGTCGGTTTTTAAATACAGCAAAAGAGGAACAACCAATGAAACAAATGCATTCTTACCCAGTTGAAAACACGAAGAATACTACCGTTTTCATATTAATTTATAAACAAGCAAAGGATAAATTATGCTCTAAAAGTCGACCTGTTACCACATAAGTAAACAATACCATATAATACCATATATATGGTTATGATGAAAATAGGCTTCCTACGGCTATCGGTAAAACAATATGACGAACGCTTACGAGTGGCAAAGAAATACGGGCGAAAACAAAAGACCATGCAAGGCGGGAAAAGACAGCACGTTGAGAGAGTCAGTGATTGGTCGAGGCGCAGACAAGGATACTGATTAGGGTTGGGGTCGAGGCTCTGAAGACATAAACAACCGATTTGTATAAAGGTTAAGAAAAAGAGACGACATAGATAACGCGCATGTGCACCGCCGATAATGGTATAACATGCTTAAGTATGATTCATATCACTTTACGCCGATAAACTTATCTTCCTTCTTCTTGTACAGAGGATAAACACATACATACATGTACTTCTTTTCTGAAAATGAATTATGTATTGTATAGATAACACGTTTGGTATCCCATGACAGACGTTTTCGAAAATTATAATTTGAAAGTCCATCAACTGTTCCCAAGCTCCAGTTTCCCATTTAATAAAACAATAATACTGCAATGACCATAATTGTGTTTACATATAAATACACTTGAATATGGCAAAAAAAGCGTTAGAAAATATTCTAAGTAGGGTAATGTGATTAAAAGAAGTCCATTACGCGTATTTGGCTTTGCGACCAGAAGAATGAAAAATGTTTTTTAAGCTAATTGTTTTTTTTATTGAAGCACCTTGCTCGTGATTTTTCTAATTAATGAGTATGGATTGTCATTTGGGAAGTCACGTTGAAATTTAAATTGATGTGGCGTTTTATTGGAAACTTAATATTTTACTTAAACATTACTAACTATTAAATTATCACAACAAAACACTACTATATACATATTTAACATTATTAATATAATTATGAGCATGGATTTAAATCACAATCACGAATATACGAAATTGTGCATGAAACTCAAATTTCTTAAAATTACTAAAATTAAACAACAAACGTAAACAATGTACAGTGATAATCACGCATATATAAATATACAGAACTAATATTATTAAATAAGTTAACCTTACCATTAAACATCTTCCCTTATTATGTCGTACCAGCGAACGTGCTACAGGTAGATAGTGTATCACACTTTCCGAAAATTACCTGAGCGTACAGTTATAAGTACCAGTATACATATTTTGAACATTGTGTAATTTGTTTAATACAAACTTTTGGGTTTTATGAGTCGGGCAGACGTTTTGAGGCTACATAACGAAAAGCTACATAACAAATGCTTACAAAAAACGTTAACCTTACCGTTAAAAATCTTCCCGAACAGATTATGTCTTATATGTGAACGAACTGGAGGTCGATATAGTATTCAATTTTCAAAAAAATACATATCGATCGTTATGTTTAAAGCACCCGTATACATTTTCTGAAAATAACACAATGTCGTTTACAATATGTTATTGTTATGCGAGTCAGACAGCCGGGTTAAGGCGACAAAACAAAAAGCGTTTAATCGATATTTGTGTTAAAAACGTTCGTCGACCTTGCGGCATTCTTTTGCTTGCGTAGAAACCTGTCGCGAAACAAGACTAAGTGTTTTAATTGCTTTTTTTCCCGCCGTTTTCAACAGTATTTCAGAAATAACAGGTCAGTTAAACAACTCACACTTTTCTTCGGTTACTTGTTTCATTCTAAGTGTGCTATGTTTAACAAGCAAGTGCCAAATACCTTACTTGCAAAAGAGGAAGAATGATTTAGTGTCGAATCCCCACATATGTGGTCAGGGCGGGCAGCGAACCCGCAATCCTTGAATTGATATCCGTGCGCTCTATCAACTGAGCTAGCCGGCCCGACAGTAATTTAAGTCTTTGTTTTTGGTTTGGATAGCAAATACCACTAGGATTGCGTTCTCAGATCTACAACCATGCATATGATCTAGATCTAATGATAATTTTGTTAAATTTACATATCTATTTACCATGATAGTTTGAATATTTCGTGCAAACATATGTGCATCTTAGAAGTGTTTGCTTAAACAAAGATACTATCTAGACGATATGGTACTTTTGTTGCAACTAATGCATACTGTTTACAAAACGCATAAGTTACGAAACACGAGCTCATTTCTTGCAAAATTCTGCTTCAACTTTTGCTAACATATATAATTTGTCAAATATATCAACTTGTATTGGATTGATGTTTGTTTGTGTATAAACAATCTTAAAATACATTTTCCCTCGGATGATTCATTTAAACAGAAAGTTCGTCGATCGCTGAAGCGTCCTCTCCGGCAAACACAATTAAACACCTGTTATATTTACAAACGCATTACATAATTGAAATTTAATTGCTTACACATTAAAAATGATCAAATTTTACGCCCCCCCCCCCTACAAACCACACAATCATGGAACCGCCCCTGAATTCAACCTGTTATGTTCTCTTTAATTGAAATGAACTGTTCGAATGACATTTGAAGCTTATCACATTCTGAATTTCGGAAACATAACTACACAGGTATGTTTTATCTTAAAACGTGTCTAGCAACTAGATTTTTAAAATGATTAGTGTGCAGTGGATATATCACCATTTATGAGCGGACTTTTGATAGAAACTAACTTAATATTAACAATATTATAAGACGCTTTTCGATTTCACGCACAAATCGTAAGTATGTACATTAATTATGTGTGTGTTATTAGAACACGTACTTAGGTCGATCGTGGACATTATTAAAGTATTTAAAAAGGTAAAACATTAAAAAGTAAGTGTTATCACTTCGAATATATCAGGCTTATCAGGTTTGAGTACTTGAATACTGTTCTATTAATTATTATTGTACAGATCAAGTTCATGTTAAATAACTTGACCGATTGTCATACAAACCTAGTAATTCCTGGCAAAATCATAAGATGCGCCTTTCGTCATATTATACAATGTATATTAAACCAGTTGATGTACAATTATCTTTGTCGTTGAAATTTTAAATTAAAGATGTAATAGACGGGTTATAAATGAAGTGCCCAAACCCTGAATGTGGGGTATGACGTTGATGGTAAATTCTGTTGTAAATGCGGCACAAAGTAAGCGAAGACAAACAACCACAATGCAGCTAATCGTGTGCAGATTTTACAGAATGAACACAAAGGCATTTATGTCCATAATAACACAGCACATTTCTTCAAAACAAAAACTGGTACACTGCTCATGTTTATCGTTCCTTTTCAAGAGATAAATTTGTAATTCACACAACTTTGCTTTACAATGTACTATTAGCGCTAGCGCAAACAGAATTTTAATGTCGTTTTAATTGGAACAACTCCGCCACGGACGGTACCAAGCCCGACTGAAAAAGGAGTAGGGCTGGGTGTAGGGTTAGCTAAATTACCATGTGAACAAAACACTATCTACAAAAACGCTAAACAGCATAACAACATACATCGCGAACATGGTAGAAGATGGACCTTCCGCTGGTGTATGACGCAGAACGGTGAAAGCCAGAGTCAAATGGAAGCCGTCAGACAGAAGAACATCGTGTAAACCAGCACCATAGGTACATGTAATGTCCGAACCATTACGAGACGTGGAAGCGCAAGTAGCTTCAGAGATGAAGAAGTTAAATCTAAATATCATAGGAATCAGCGAATCAAGATGGACTCGTTCTTGACAGAAGCGTCGGACTTCCGGCTAGTTACTGATGATCTATGGGGCATGGACAGGCGGATGCAGCACACACCCAGGGAATAGCCCTACTTTCCAAGTCGGTACAGAAAGCGCTGCAAAAGAGGTGGAAAGCGGCCCAGCCAACACCAGCGTCCCAATAACTCTATGCTGAAATACACTTTGAAGCAAGACGAGTTGAAGGTAACTCTCTCCAACAATTTCAAGATCCTAGAAGAGCTGCTTGAAGACGAGACAATAGAGTAGAAGTGGCATAACTTGAAAGTAGCAGTGACCTTAACATCAAACCATGCGAATGACATCGGAGCTCGGTCATTTCCGATAATATTTACTGAGGTCCGGTATTATTTCCAAAACTGGCGGTCCTCGTGTCCGACAAACAAAAATATGTTTAACTTTGTTTTGGTTAGAAATTAAAAAGAAAGTTTGAATCTGTTTAAACAAAAATTGATTTGTAAAGTTTTATTTTACTTTGATAGATGGTTTTACGATACAATAGGACGGCTCGTCACCAACCAGTCGAGCCAACTTGGTGCCTAGCATGCAAGAAGTACTGAACCTCAAGGCGTTCACCCACGGGGAATCGGCATCAACAGAGACGTTATAGGAAGTTCAAGAAAGAATTCAAAAGATAACAACTGTAGAACAAGAGCAGACAAATCAAACGCATACGAGTTCACAAAAGCAAATTGGAACGTCAAGCGAAGTATAAGAGCAGACAAGCAGAATTACCTAAAGACGCTGGCAACATAATCAGAAGAGTCACCCCAGTACAGAACCATGGGCCTTTACTCTTTAAAGAAGCGATTAGCAGGAGACTATGCAACGCCAAAGAGGCCATTAAGGGAAAAGAACGGAGGTGTGATAGCAGATGACGAAATTTTGAAAAAGAGGATGATGGAGTACTTGCATCAGCTACTCAACAGGCCAGTTCCTGCAAACCCACCGGAGATACTGCCAACAACTAGCGATCTGCCAATCAAGTGCTGCGCATCAACGCACCAAAACCTTTGTGGTGCCCCTCTACCCGTTTTTCAGCAAGATATCCGAAGAAGAGGAAATATGAAAAGAACGGAAAGAGGGCTCCCCAAGAAATGCGACCTCATTTCCTGCTTCAACAACCGAGGGATAACGCTGATATCCATCTCAGGGAAGGTGTTCAATCGCATCCTGCTCAACGGAATAAAATACGTTGTAGTATGATGTGTATGCCCTTTATTAAGTACTTGTGTGTTTATCAATCTATACGCATGTTCAATACACGCGTAAGAAACAATCTTTAGCACAGTTATTATGGACAATTTACTACGGATGGTTTTTTCCACCAGTACATGCACGTCGTTTTTTTTTTTATAACTTGTATATGTATTATTCCACATACTAACTGTATTTTTGTTTCGTGCATTTGCTGTGCAAAAGGTTAATCGTTCCTGCATATTTGTGTTAATTTTCGTTCCCGTCAGGAGTACCATTTCTTTTTGCGTGTAATTGTCAGGTGCATTCAAGATTTATGCAGGGAGACAACACTGGCACTGCAAATCAACATTTTTATAATTAGCCTCTTTTTAATTATGCTCTGTTTGGTTAGGAAAATTCGTCCAGTGTATTCGGGTTCTGATACCTTTGTAAACTTCACTGGTGCCTTGGTAGGATTCGGAACCGTTCAAGGTCACTTGCGGCTTCATCTACGGAACACTCTGCTTCTTCCACACTTACTCCAGGGACGTTATCCCTGTAACAAGCACTAACGTTTCCCCTATCACTCAATGTACTTTTATGAGCAGGGGCAGTTTCCCTGCAGCATCCCTAGCCACTGTTCTGAGTGACTTTATCATTCCCTGTTTGAAGGTAAATCCACAACTCTTGCACGTAATTCCATTCAAAACAAACGTCATTATTTGGTCTTGGAAGTTTATAGTAACCGGTACACCCACTTTTGAAAGGTTCTCATCCTGGGGGTAGTCTTCCTTTTCGGCCTTTTTAATCGAGCGGGACCATTGAGTTTCGCACAAACTTTACAATTTTTCACATAAATCTTAACATGATGTTTCACTCCTGGCCAGAAACATTGCTGTCTACTCTTTTTAAAGGTTTTCTTATTACCAAGGTGTCACGAAGCCTTGCAATCATGTTTGTGTTTCAGCATCACTCGCCTTTGTTTAAATGGAATGATGTTCTGCCAATTAAAAATTTCGGTCCCAAGCACAATCCATTTTTGCATTACAAAGACATATATGACTTTGAGACGCTCCCGTTGATTAAGTAGTGTTTTGAGGAAATGACTACATATAAAGCTTACTGTTCTGATAGAAAGTGCGCTTATATTCTGCCTAATCATTTGATGTTTCTCGGACATATCTATAGGGTGATACGGAATATACATAAACTAAATGAAACAATATACCATAAACACAAAAATAAGTAAAATTAAAACGGTGTTGGGGTAAAATCGCGACAGCACGATCAACGTGATCGTGATACTCGCTTGTGTCGATTCGTGCATCCGCCTGTATGCGTGCATTAATATTTGCGTGCAAGAGCGCGCGGTGTTTTGGATATGTGTGTTGAGAGCATTCAAAGGCGTTTGCTCGCGTATGGCGATTATGCGAGTGTTTATTTCAAAGCTTCGTTTGGAACCTAAACCAATGACTTTTTTATTTTGAAGTTTATTGAAATTTAAATGAGTTAGCTTCAAACAACGGGTTTTCCCTTTTTTATTGGCGAGCTCAGAATGGGAGTACCGGAAGAAAACCCCACATGTCCAGTATAGTGACCAACAACTAAACCTACACGCACCGAGTGGGAGTGAACTAAGTCCGCCCAGGTGAGAAGCCAATGTTCCGAGCATACTCTACTGTAGCTGGACAGCTACGTATTAGCCCAGTCATCCTAAAACTGGATGAGAATAAAGCATCTGATATTCGTAGAAAAAAATAATTGTTATCACGAGATGGGGAATGTACACTTGCTACCAAGGTAAGCACCACATTTGTTTATACTTCATTATGAACGACGTAACATTGAAATACATAGCGTTCTCAAAAACGAGATCCTAAAAAACGCGTGCTTAAATACCAATACATGTACAATCAAGCTTGTATTTACCCGATGTGTTTTTATACGAATGATTTGGTTGCGGTAATTTGATCAAACGGATAAAGAGATAAAAGGCACTAGGATTTCTGGGATTTGAAGTCACATGTAAAACTAGGAGCTGCAAATCTCATAGAGTGCAGTTTTTGATAAGTATGAACGTTCGGGGCTATTTTTTAGTTCACTAAATTTTAATTTGTTTGAACTGTCCTGATGTAATAACTATTACCATAAACGTGCAAAATAATCATTTACTTAAAGATGGTCAGCTTGTACCATTCAAAAGACTACCTTTAAGTTCAAATTTATGATGTGAGGTTAAAGTTTTAATAGAAAACCTAATATCGTTAAAAAGCGCTTGTCCGAGCTCTACATGTATTGTGTTATTTTTAAAAAACTTGGCATGAAACATGTATGTAAGGTGGTTTTGCTAGCATGGACTGTTACGATCGTAATTGTATCTGTGGTAAAACTATACGTCAATATGTGGTCAGAACCTTGCATTTGTTTCAACACGCAATGTGTGTGTAATACATTGTATTAATTAGATTTTGTTTTCAACTATTGTTTACTTGTATATAAATCAAATTAATTTATGTATCAACCCTATTTAAAGAGTGTTATCGTGAAGATAATTTCGCTCGCATGCAGTTATTTTTCGTATGTGTATCTGTTTTATCGCGTGTGTAATGGCAGGAGTAGGCCAACAAACACACAACCTGTTTGTGAGAACCCATCTGGAGAACCAACTCAAACTACTTTAGATGTTGACAAAAACTCGAATGATGAAATCAAACTGCGGGCAGGTCCGATAAAAGACGTGAAAGAACTGATTATTGATTGCGTCCAACCTGCTCTAGCTATGGTGAAAGATCGAGAGAATTTGAATCAAAGGGAAACACAACGCGTGGATATTGTATTGAACTATTTGCGAAGCAGTGCTGACACACATGAAGGTGAGGTGTTTATTATGGTGTGTACAGCTATTTAATATTATTCAATTTTATTTAAGTTGAATCAATTCTTCCTCAGCAAGACAAAACTATGAAAACGTTCAAAGTGTCTAAGACATCCAGATTTCTTAAGCAATAGTGTATGTTTGAGAAGATTTCGCAACGAATATTGGCTCTGTACAGCTATTCAGTTATAAATTACCAAGTGACTTGTCATCCACTAGTATTAATACTGCAATGAATTATTGTTGTAGCCACGATATATTGTAGTTATTTTTTTTTAAATATGGACCATTTTGATGGTCACCTTTTTTGTTTAGTCTTCGTCACACATTATTCTGAAATAGAATATTTACATCGTTTCCTAAATATTATATATTTCATATATGATGCATATATTGAAACAAATAATAAGGATGTCTATGCAACTAAATATTGTTATTCCCGCGCAAACGAGTTAAAGAGGGAGTACTTAGTCAAGCATTAGGTCGGTCACATGGTCAATGCGCTTTAAATGTTGCATATTTTAAAGCAATTAAATTTAAACTTCAAATACATCATCACAAGGAAGTGTTAATTTATAAGACTCGTTTTTGATCCCCAGTGATTCACACATTCGTGAGTTACTGAACCTTGATAGCTTTCAAAGCAATGGGTTTATTACAAAGCTGTAGTTTTTACGGGCTTTTTTGTTGTTGTTTTCTTACTGTTTTTGTCATAAACGTATTAACTGTTACTGGAAAAAGGCACAGATACATTTATTAATGGACTCGCCCGATGGCTTTGCGCATTATTGAAAGAAAAAGACAAGGATGGAGCTTGGGACCTCGTTAAGCAGTGGATCACCACAGATGCAGCTGCCATATATGACATCAATACGAGCGGGTATTGTTGGTTTGTTTCTTTTTATATGTTCAATTGTACTCATATCTAGAATTTCACTTAAGTTTTATTTGTAAATGTAGTGGCATACAAATTATGCGTTCACATTTGCTAAAAATAGTGTTTAAACGTATTGCTCATCAAGATGAACTTGATACCAGTGAACTCTATACGCATAAATAACAAGCCTTTATGTTGTTCTTTATTCATACTCGTCTTCATTAACCACTTGTTGCAATACGACAACATAAAAGTATGTTAGCTTGATAGTCAGTTTTTGTATTTTTCCTGGTTCCCGTATGACGGTTGACTTATGTTTCATACTAGTTCTTTGATATGTAAATGCATTAATGTAATTTCTGTTAGTGCTGGCGAATTTTTTATAACATATATGTATTAAATGTAAAGCATATTGTTTAAAACAATAAAATGTTGTTTTTTGTAATACTGTAGACGACCTTGTTATCAAACGATCGTAGCGAAAGTAAAGCCAGTTCTAGCTGGAATATTTGTATTGCTAGACACCAATAGCAACCTGGATATGGTCGCATGTGATGTCTCTTGGAAACGTAGTGTTTGGCTCAAATGTCTTAACCATAAGGATTTTCTGCAGATGAAGGTATGTGTTTTCGTAAGAAGCTAAGCATGCATAATGTATGGAACATGTATACCGGGAAATTCTGTATTACACATATCTATCATAGGAAACTGAATGATTGAGATAAACACCTGACAATACTGACAGCTATATAATCCTTCTTAATGTATGCCTTGTGCGTCGATGTACATTATACATTTATATATATATTCAGTTTGTTTCACTGTTGTGTGTATACTTTTAAGTTTTTTTTGTCTAATATAAAGTGTATGTGCATGTTGTTTTAATAATGCCACAACACAATACTACTGAATGTTTATTAAGAAATAATTATAGTAGATCATAATGTTTATATCAGAAACAGTTCTTCGTGTTCAGCCACTGATATATTGATGATAAATAAGAACTAGTAAAGACCAGTGAGAGCCTCCTCGCATTATAGTGACCGCCCAGTCAGCCCAATAACCGTTAAAGTTTGCATGCTTACTGTGGAGGTTACTTAAATGCGAAGAAACCTTACTGGTCTTTACGATTTGTTATATTTTACCGCATATTTTAGCACGTGCATTTTATAATAAAATATTTAGCAGTGTTTGCGTAAGAAGCATAAATGTTTGGACAGACTAGCAAATCGATAAGACGACAATGTGACAGCTCGGAAAAGAATTGCGATGTGAAATTGGCGACAACGGTTTGAGACCGCTTGCAATACGGGAGCGCTAACACACACAATTATCGGACAACTATACCTATAAATCGGTTCTGGTAAATTAACCTAAAAAACTGACCATGAACGTTAATAGAAGCAAATCATTTTGATGTATGTCTACTGAAAGATATGGTATCTGTCTAGAGTTCAATGTTTAACAAACATAAAATATAATATTTCCTGTTTTGTATCTGCAGTACTCAGACTTGCGTAAAAGTGAGCTTGGAGAAATGCTAGTGCAAACAAGTGGATTTGAAGGAAACCATTTCAAACTGAGTTTTCCGTTCTCCTGGGTGATTATCGAGACAGTCGAAATATTATTCAGGGACCTTGTGTTTGAAGGTAATGGTAAATGCATAATTGCGTTTTATCCTTTTTGTCAATAATTTAAGCAATGTAGTTCACTTTTTTCAATTGACCTAATATCACTTTCTAATAATCTTGAATTGTTGATCGAACCTTTCCGTGTTGTTTTTTTTTAAACAAGGAATGGATCGACTAGAAACATGTGTCACAGGATTAAGATATGGAGCAACTGGTGAAATAATTTCTCAGCTGGAAGCTGTACTGGGCAATAGTCAGGACATTGCATTTTGCAACAATTCTAGCCCTACCCTCCATGAAGTGTTGGGCGACTACATTCACGACTTTGTACAAACTATGTACAACGCTGAAAAATAATCCGAACTAAATGTAATACAATTAATAATATAGCACATATGTAAATGCTTTTAAATTATTTTGCATATTATATACAAAATCATATAAAATAATAAATATCATTTAATAAAAGAAGATTTTGAAATAAAAACAACTATGCTTCCACGTGGAATTTATAACCATAATATATTGTATCTGGTGATGAACACGTGACTTTATTTTTAACTGCTTGATTACGTGTCTAAAGTCCACTAACGAGTTTTGTATAGAGACATTGATATCTCAGTCTGTATGTGTTTGGACAAAGTTTACTTCAAAAAGCATGTTTTACGTTTTACAGATCGTGTGCAAAAGGCTTATGTTGAAAACAGTCAGCATTTGTGAGTCACAAGATTCTAAAACTAATCTTATTCGTCACATTGCATGCGTCCAGTTTGCCTACGAGGAACTGTCATGCCGACTTGCATACTTCCGGAGCATGAACCACATCTGGCCAGATTGCAGTTTAAATATTGAAAAAATACAACATTCCAATCCTGAATATATTATGTTCAACGAACACGAGTTTGTAGGTGGTCTATCTCAATTTTTCACCGATATTAGTTAAAACCTGTTTTCTTCATCGAAAGCCCAAGGCTTATTAAAACACAGTATTTGTTTGTCCTGGGATTACCCAGTAATTTGTGATTTTAGAGGAAATATTGAGGACGTTTCCAGAGTGGGGATCGAAGACAGGACCTCTTGATCGCTATGCAGACATCGTATCCACTACGCCACCGTGATATGAGTTTTTATGCCACCGTTTTTATGCCATGACTTACTGCCTTTGTTATATATCAATTTATTATTTAAAACATTAATTTTGCAGACATTCGACACGCTGTGCCTTGTTATTGAGCAGCTGAAACCTTCATCGAAATATTTTTATGACAGAAGCGAACAATGCATATGGCTTGAAAAGGTGTATCGTTATCGACCAGTTGTAGAAACGATCCTTCAACTTCGAGGCGAGGATGCTGCACGTTATGGCTGTCATAGTTCCGCATATGTCAAAAGGGCAAAGTACGATGCTAAGAATGCGTGTATTACTTATGTAAAACCACACGGATTTCATTACATATTCAAAATTTAAATCTTATATGACATCGAATATCTTTTTATTAACATCGCACAACGACGACATGAACGCGAGCTCATCATTTGAAAGTTCATTTGCACACACAAGTTACAAAGCGTGTACACAAATGTTTGCATAATTGCTTTACCATTTAATAAATAATGACTTTATTCTCAGGTGCATGTGGAGTCGAGTCGTAGTGCTGAAGTTATTCCTGGAGAACGTTTGCAATAAAGAAACCGAAGACAACATAACAATCAAGCACTGCAGGCGTTTGTGGGAGGTATGTAGACTCTGTTTAATATTGAAAAAATATTTTCAATGGATTTATAATACTTCTTTTTGTTGATTTTTTATGGATGATATTAAGCCTGTTTTCTCTTTGAATTAAAAAAAAAATCAAGAGGGAAAATACCTAAAGCTCAATCTTAAACTATTTTTAAATGTAATATATGTCCCACTGAAATTTTGTTGCACGTGCGATTATTCTTCTTCTTTTGAGAAAGCATTACATTTCTCGATTGATGTTATATCGATTCTAATTTACTGAATAAATAACAGCTTGGTTTGATGTAATAACACCGAGCTTTAGGTCTTAATGCTTAACAGGTATATTATTTATAGTTTAATCTTTGTTTAAGCTGCTTGGTGATGACACAGACTTGAAAGAATCAAGATCTTTTACCGCTTTGGAACAATTTCTTAAAAGGTGTAACATGACTGCCGTGAATGACAGTATGAGATAAGTTGTAACCGTAATAGCTTGTTGCACAAATAATCTCCTGAATAGTTATTGAATAGTTATTACACTAAAATTCAACACAAATATGTTATATGTTTATTACAACTTTAAATATAATAATTGTAAGTTATACATAAACTATCGATGCATGATATTAAATTTAAAATGTATTCATATTTAGCAATAATATAAACCAATGATAAATGAATGTGAAAATATTGTAGATAGTAATTTTTGTTAAAAAAAGCCTAACATGTGTTTACAGGTCTGAAGTGAGATGTAGCCGCTGCGAAGAGTTACTACAGAGTGTACCCATCCCGGTGCCTTGTGCTGCAAGGCACATCATTTGTCAAACATGCTGCGGCAAAATGAAAGCTCTTCATGAGCATAAATGTCCGGATTGTAGCGAGGAATTTGAAGACCACTGGCAGCCTGTTGTTGACGAAAATAGAAAGTAAGTTTTCATTTCAATAATTGTAATTCTTGTTTTTTTTTAAGCATTATATCAATATGTGAGCACAAACTTTTAGGGCTAGACCTGAACAAAAAATACATTAAAATTTTGCTTGAAAATATATAAATGGGTGTTGACTTTGGAAACAATAATTTATATTGGTCATCTTTTTATACCATTTATTCTGAAAGATGTAACGGGTGATACATAGAGGCATTGTCCACATTTTCTGTTCACAGTGGACATGCTGTTTTGCGAAGCGTTTTTGAAATAGGTATTGAAAAACATGAAATCAGTAAAAAAAAGAGCCAAGTTTTAGTCAAATATTTTTTTTTAAAACTAAGCCAATGTCAGATGTATTGAAATATATTTTATAAGTGCGAGTCTCTATTATATAGGTCGACGTATTGCTCGCATTATAAGTTACATGTTTTCTTAATGAAAGCATATTGTGTGATACTGTTTCATTAAAGTATTTTTGGACAAAAGCATTACTTACAAAGTGACCTGGCTAAACCTCTTAAAACGAGTATGCTGAATGGGAATATTTTCTTTTGTCAGGATTGGCAATGAGAAGCTGGAGAAATACCAGAAGCAGTGTAACACATTCTTCTTGGAGGTGGTCACCCAACTGTGCTTTGCTGATGAAGCGCCACCGTCGGAAGAAGTTCTTGGCAAGCTTCTAAGCTATGTCACCTGTACTTCCAAAGACAGAAGACGGTACACAAAGGACATGCATATATATACCACAGGCGTCGATCCGACCCCCGTCTTTCGATCGTACCTGTTGCAGTTGATGATGACGTCGAGGTATCCACATAATGTTTCGATTGTTGAAGTTACTGTCAGAAGTGTTTTGTGCGTAATAAGTTTCTAACAATCGTGTGTAGCATTAACTGCACGATTGTCACTAAATACTAACATATGTGAAGAATTGTGTTCTTTTATTCACAATTGATTTTCTCAGTCAACTTGTACAATACGCTTTCGGGATGTTTGTGGAATAATCATGAAGTTTTGAACTTCATTGACCGTATTATATTTGGTCAATTCAGTGCGAAGTGAAATGTAATCCGTTAATTTGTGTTTTAGATTTATTACTTATATTATTGACAGTGTTGACGGCTATTTTGTAAGAATGATATATTTAGAAAGAAAAGCTGCATAATACATCTTGAAATGGTTTGTTACATTACCTAACATGTGTTGGTATAATGTTCCTTCATCAGAAAATCCTTCTACTAAAAAAATGAGTGACGAATGACTATAAAATGCAGACATTATTCAATAGACAATAGTTATTACCAGCACATTTATAATAATCATACAACCTCAGTCTATGTTGATACATTGATAAATAAGACCAGTCACTGCAATTTTTAATTTCAGTAAAGAGCAATACGTTTCTAAACATCTGAGGCAGAACATTGAAGAAATCAATTTGTTCGTGGAAGTCAACACCAGCGAGATGATAGACATGTATTTGCTCATCATACACTGTTGGGAGGTATTAACAAACAGCATTCGCACATTAAAAACATGTTATTTGTTTGGTTTCCATAGATTATCGATTTTAATAGAAATATATATTTTAACGAGTGGTGTTCCCACAAGTAGAACTATTTATTTTCTATGATCACGAGTAATACAAATCATATCGATAATCCTAAAAATAACCAACACATTTTCTTTTCTTTGAATGCTTTTGCCACCGATTATTTACATTCACAACGAGTTTAACTGGAGAATTTCGCTGGAATAATGACGTCATTACGTAACAAAACGACTTTGTTTCACATTTAAACAATGACAAGTATCGATAGTTTTACTGTTATTTTTCACTGTTATTTTTCACTATTTAAAACAATGAAGTTTCGTTCTGAAATCACTGATATTTCCATTTAAAGCACAAAATTCATTAAATACAACCTGTTATTCTAAATGTGAATTATTTATTAGTTATTGCACAAGCTTATAAAGACAGCACCTGATAACGAGAAGGATTTATAGCTATACACACTTTAATATTGACAACATTTTACACTTATTGCAACGGTATCAGTTTTTTGACGAAAAAAATAATCTTGCATTCAAAAAGGTGACAAAGAAATCTTACGGACTCCAACTTATGTTAAAAATAATTCATTTACTGAAGTCTCGGTATAGATAAGACTGTTTCTTATGATAACCTATCTACAGAAACAGCATTTTATTAGGTCATTCAAACTTGGAAATGAAAACGGCTTTAACAATAATACAAGTATAACTTGTTGTTAAATTTATTTTCAGGGTACACAATTCCATTCTTTGGAGCAAAGTGGAGAATCGAAATCGCTGATTGTTTTCCATTCTCTTGAAAACGCTATAAGAGTAATAAACACTCATGCAGTGCATAATTCTGACTTGTTATCAGCCATTGCAACAACGAGAGCTTGTTTAGAAATAGCAGCACAGTGCCTTGTAAGATGCTTGCTACATGGTGATAGCCATGAATTTCAAACATTACCACCACACGATCTGAAAATAATACAGGCTGCTAAATTTATGTGTGAAAATGAAGTTACATATTGGCCAAAGTAAGTCATAGTGCAATTGTACTTTTATTTCGATGTAGTAGGTTCAAACGAAGGTTGAAATATTGAATGCTTGCTTTAGAAACAACAAACAAAACCCTATTCAAGTCACCATGCAGTTTGACAATTTAAATATTAATTTAGAAGTTTCATTCAACATGTTGTCAACCACTGTTTAGTCACTTAAGATATGGTTTATTCGATATACAATAGACATATAGTTCACGAGAACACATGTTCAAAACATAGTAACATATATAAAGGCATGAACTGTGATCAGTAATAAATTTCATAAGTTGTTAAATAAGTATTAACACATGAGAAGGTCTACGACAATTGAATTACAGAATTAAAAATCTATTTAACAATGTTATAGATATGAAATACAAAAACAACAACAAAGACGAATCTACAAGAGAGCGAGAAGCCTAGTTTAAGTAGTAAATTATACACAAATAACCATAATAATATGTATGAAGGTTTCTTTGAATACATGCTTTATTTACAAACATGGCTAAGTTTCTGTTAGTACTTGTATTATCAGATTGCATTAAATCAATACATTTTATCATGTTTGATCTTTTCCAGTAATATATATGTATATACAATTTTCTAATATCATCATATAAGGGACTTTCTACAAAAAATGGTATTCATCCTCAAAACATTACGATGTTGACATTTTTTCTCTTGAAAAGGTATAGATTCAGGGTTATGCCATCTGCCTGCTTCAATTTCTAATCTATGAGATGAAACCCTTAATCTACAAAGATCAATTCTAAACTTATTTATACTAACATGTTTTAAGAAAGGTTGCAATTCAAATTTACAAAACTGACTGTAACTTATTGCTCTTGAGGAATTATTAAGTTCTGAAATCCAATTTTGGATAAATGTATCATTTAATCTAGACTTTACCATGGATACAAACACTTTTCATCACTTTTCATCATCTACACATTGGTTAAGCCGTGAACTTGTGTAAGTTAAATATCTACTTTTCTCATTGATTCATACCATGTCCAGCATATGATTATGTCCGACAGTTATTTTCTTATTTGATGGCTAAGTTTGGACTATTTCTCATGCATTTACAAAGCTGTGTGTTTTACACTTACGCTTGTTTCTATCTTGTACTTCTTATTCTTGCAGGGTTTACTTGGTAAAGCTGTTGTGTCGACGGTATGGCATAGATGTCTATCAGAGGTTGTCAAGGTCAGCGATATCCATCTTTAAATGGCTGGCTATTGAAGGCACCGAAAGTCAGGTTAATTCATTTTGTCGAAATTTACACCAAACATAACAATGCATTATAATTATACAAATATACCCGCTTCTCACTTTTGTACAGCCAGTTTAGTTATCAATTAAATTTATAACTATGTAAGAAAAACATTTGTTTGATATTGGTTTGATTCAAGAATGAACATGGAACACCATATTAATGCTATAAGTAGATCATGTTTCGGTCAGATTAGGCAAATAGGTCACATCAGGCAATATCTTACACCAAATGCCACAAAATCCTTGGTCAATTCACTTGTCACATCTCGGTTAGACTATTGCAATGCACTGCTGTATGGAACACAAACATCAGCTATCAAGAAACTACAAAATGTTCAAAACACTGCGGCGCGTGTTATCACAAGAACATCCCGCTATAGTCATATAACACCGATCCTAAAAGAATTACACTGGCTCCCAGTAGAAAAAAGAATCCACTTCAAAATACTCACCAATGCTTTCAAAGCCTTAAATGGACAATCGCCTGTTTATCTTAAAAACCTACTTGAAGTCTACGAACCAAAGCGAAACTTAAGATCAAAGAACGAAGCGACTTCATTAGTGATTCCAACGAAGATTAAATCCGTATCATACGGGGAGCGAAGTTTCATGTACGCTGCCCCCAAACTCTGGAACTCACTTCCATCAAACGTTCGTGGTTCTCTAACACTGAATTCCTTCAAAAAGGCACTGAAAACTCACCTCTTCCTCCAATCTTATGCAACATAAGCAGTGGTTTATTCAATTGCATTATATAAAATCTCAATCATCATGCACTTGAATTAACCCTTTTAAAGGAAGCATATTTATTCCTTTGGGGGTAAAAATAATAATAATAATAATAATAATAATAATAATAATAATAATAATAATAATAATAATAATAATAATAATAATAATAATAATAATAA